>OVBE01008159.1:0-17515 GCA_900406425.1 Iberis pinnata
TGGGTTAAAACTTGTTAATTATCACTATTCATCAATTGATCATAGTTTAAAAATAACTTCGAAATCACTAAAAATCTTAAAAGCCTTACAACCATTAAGCTAAAAAAACAGGAAATAACTACTACAACTAAGGCCATAACTTGAAGATTAAATCAACTTCTATGAACCAACTAACAAAGTCAATTTTAATTGACTTAATTCAATTTAAACCGAACTAACTAAACCAACATGCTTAGAAACTAGATTGTTGAAAATGCCAAGCTGTTTGGGCTTAAGAGATGGTGAGGAACCGAAGAAATGGTTCAGTGGAAGCATTTTTTTCTAGAGTAGTAGAACATGTTGATGAGTTGTATCGGAGGTGTCGTCATGGACATCTTGCCACTATGGTTACTGGATTGGAAGATTTCCCTTTTACTAAAGAATCAGGGAAAAGTTTTGAATACAAATCAACAATTTGATTCTCTCTTTTTATAGAAGTAGTGAAAGAAAGAGAGGAAGTTTATATGGCTAAAAAAGGTGTATTGAAAAAAAATCAAACTTCAAGGAACTTCAGATTTTTAGTGACCATCAAGCTACTTGGTCACTCTTTGCTAAAAAATATAAGGATATACACAAAATATGGAACAAAATATCAATCCAGGCTTTTGAAAAGCTTTCTTTTGTGAACAACGCTCTCTACAATAGTTGCATATAGGTCGAGACTGATGATTGTTGGGAACAACAAGTACTTTGTCTACACCCTCGAACACACCCGACCAACCTAGTTTAATGTATAAATCTAACCCGATCAAGCATTGAATGTGTAGAGTGACACAACAGTCTTCATCGCACTCGTAAAAACGATTGGTCAGATCTATTTTGTTCTCGCAAATTTCACACCAAGACACCATTGTACTTGTCTGATTCCCATAGCAAAGAGTGAACATATGTTTATCATGCTTATACCTCACCTTTTGAGGTAAAACCGCACATTTAAAACACAGAGAATAATCACATTCAATGCAATTCAATGTTTCCAACTTATAGCCTTTGCAAACAAAGCATCTTCTATATTCTTCAGGTTTTGATGTTAAATATAAAGGGTGTATATGACTACCATGGACTAATGGCTCAAATACTGCTGCACACTGCACATGTAGCCTAAAATCACATCCTTTTTCACTGCATAAATAGACAAAAGATGTGCACCACCATTCACAAGCTGAGCATTTCATCGTTTCACCATCGTAATTTGTCACCAAAGTGAGTATATGTGGATGAATTGGATGATGTATTCTGCGAGAAAGATTGGCACATTCTTCGTGTAGAATAAAATCACATTTTAAACAAGAGTAGAGATTACCAAAATAGATAGGTAAGGTGCATGCTTGACACTGCTTATGATCATCGTAATCTCTTCCCGTGTTCTCATCAATTCTTAGATTATGTTCTGGATGACTGAAATGCTTTATGAGTCCATCACTTATCCTCACAAATGGCTCAAGTGTTTCCTCAATTTCTTCTAGCACTCCTTCAAGATCAATGCCATCCCACACGTTGCTTTGAGTGGCACATTTAGAATGAGCTGCATATAAACAACTATCTTTGATGCAAGAATAACCTCCATAATCATTGTTGATCTTTGTTCGGCAAATACCACAAGACCAATCTCCTTGCTGGAAAGTAGGAGTAAACGAGATACGATGAGGATGACGAGATATCTTGATGACACGTGGTAAGCCAATGCAACTTTGATGGGCTACAAAGTCACATGGTGGACATATATAGAAAGGGCAACTTGAGTCAGACAAGGCACATAGGTCGCAAGTTAAAGAAGCCTTTCTTGGAAAGAGAGTTAGAGTATGCTTATGCCACTTGGGATTGTCTATAGACAATAGGGGTGCTCTCTCCGTACAAGCCATATTCATAGCACAATCACATACCAAACAACAATAAAACAACTTGAGGAGATACTCATCACAACAATAGCATTTTCTAGGTTTGTTGTCGTATTCATCGGGGAAGTAGACAACAAGCTGAAGAAAATGTTTTTGATGGAGAATGTGTTTGAACTGAACTGGAACCTTGCTACATTCTTTATGGTTCTCGCCTTTACAATATCGGCAAATAAAATGTGTAGCTTCTTCGTCTTCACTTGTTAAGTTGAATTGCTTCCACCTTCTAGGAACTAGACAATCCCACTTGTTATTTGAGGAGTCTTCTTTTAAACAAAATCTTCCTTCTATTAGAGTAACTTGTACTGGATTTACAACAATAAGATTCTCCCTCTCTAAAATCTTAGATTTGACAAGAGAGATGATTTTGTGGATGAGTGACATAAGCTCTAGCTCTGGCTCTAGACGTAATGTGTCTTCAACAAGTGAAATCAACTCAGATGAAAACCACGTCCAACCTGAACGTAATTCTCTAACAAAGCTTGATAAGAGATCAATCACGGGCTTTGGTTGAGACTGAACATCCATGGAAATGAAATTGTATAGAGAAATGGTTTGAGTAATGAGTGACATTAACTCAGTTTCCGGTTTTGGATTGGACTCCAAATCTATTAATTCAATGAGAGAGATTATCTCCTTAAAAAGTGACTTGAACTTATCACCCATCCAACGACAAAAGATCATCCCCTTTATACGTGTTATAAGCTCGGACTCCATATCTGTTGTATAGATGACGTCGTTGACTATTTGTTTGATGAGTGATGATACCTCTGTCTCTGGCTCAAGATTCCATATTTCAGCAAGGAGTGCCATTAACTCCCATTCCGAACTAGTAGAGTTGGCAGCAGAGATTGTTTGAGAAATAATAGATATGAGGTCCGTTAATGGCTTCGACTGTGAATCAAAATCAACAGTTTTAAAGAGAGAGATTGTTAGAGTAGTGAGCGACGTCACCTTCAAATCCACAGTGTTGATGAGTGAGACTCCTTGAGTAACGAGTGTTGTTTCTAGCTCTGAATCCGTACTATAGGCAAGCATTAGTCGGATAATTATTGATCTGAGCTCTCTTTCGGAAACTGAATCCATATTAGAGAATAGTTAACAAAGAGTATGAATGTAATTAAATTTGCAAGTGCTCTCAATATCGTGTGTATGTTTCTGAATGTGAAATGTATAACTATATATATTAGCAATAATGAAATGAAAAACCAGGAAACAATCTTAAGCATACAGGCTGTCTAAGTAAAAAGTCAATGATCTATTTCTTTTAATAATTAGCCTCGCAGGAAATTAATTGAACTTTTTGCCTCTGTCCACATTGTCACATTGTTGTCTCTTTTTATGTTTGCTTGTGCATTTCTTATTCTGTTGGATTTTTATTAATCAAAATAAACACTAATAAACTTCACCAGACTGCTTAAAATTTATTAGCCACCGTAGCTTGCGGGTCTTTCTTTATTACTTTTTTTTTTTTTTTTTTTTAAATCCNTTAAGATATAGGAGTTAAAAACTCCAGCTTACAAGAGTTCCTATCACAGGAAAAGACAAAAGAAATTGCAATACATAAGATATACTTAAGATAATCTAAGATAGAGAGGAATTTAATCTTATTGACATCAACGACTACACTAAGAAGAACATTGATTCTGCCAACAGTAACCTCGAACTTGGAACGCCTTGCCAAAGGTTGTGATTCCGAATACAACACTCGTGAACAAACTCCTACTTCATAATATGTAAGAACAATCTTCAGAGCTAACAATCTCATAATGTTCCTTGCGATTGACACAAACTTTCTACAAGGAAAGATTAGAGAGACAAACAACTCCATAAAGGAGTAACAAAGACTCAGGATTAAAACCCGTAGAATTAGTAACAACTAGAATATGTCTAATAAAGACCTCAATACAAGGTAAGATTGGTACACAAAGGAAGGAAGTGCCCAAAACGATTAACATCAACTTTCAAAAAAGAAAGTTGAGCTAAAGAAGATAAATCATAACAATCAAAACTAGTCGAGATCACATTACTCTCATAACTAACCACATGATAAGAGAAAATTAACCCTGCATAATGAGAGTAAAGTCTGCACAAAGCAGTAAACGACATAACCTGAAGGCTTTCCCATGTGTATTATAAAACGCCGACCATACCGTGACGGAGTTGAAGAATTCTACATGGACTAAAGCCACCTTCAATGGGATTTAGCCGTGAGAACCATATCAGTTCGAAGGAAACACACCTATTACTCCAGGAGAATGCAGATCTAATAGGAAGAAATTGAGATTTGAAGAGCCAAAGATCTGTGACATGAAGAAAAGCAGTTGTTGGGTCCTTAATCAGCCCAGTCGTGAAGAACCTAGCCAACAGAGAAGACCCCACCATTGGAGTTCCGCAGGTGCAAAAGTAAGAGCCAGATTTGTGCAAGGTGAGACCTTGACAGCGATTTTTTCGGCCTTCAATACTCGTATACGAAACCACCTGCGCCGGAGAGACATCCACCCACTGCTTCGCCGAGATATGAACCCATACGCCAACGCAACGAGAATAGAGGAGGAAGACGACCCGAGACTTAGCAGACATCTTCCAAGACAACATAATGGACACCAAAGAGAACAACAGAGGAACCGAGAGAGAGAGAATAAATAGAAGACCTAGGCGACGCCGACGTCGCCGACCACAGCTTGCACACTAAAAAACGCCTCGATGTTTGTGCTTGGGAGGATACGGCGCTAGGGCGAACGATTTTTTAGTCTTTCTTTATAACTTTATTACGATTTATTTACAAGTCGTCTTTTTTCCCATCTGAATATAATAAAGGTCCAAAGGCATAACCAAAGGATACAATGTCATAGTCTTACAAGACATACCAAAGCAAGAATAAAGTGATTAAGAAGAGGAAGACATAAAAGAGGGAAAGGGATTCTCACTACTAAAAAGATCTTTTAACCAAAAGGGAGATCCTATAGAAATATAAGAATGATAATGATGTCTTAGAATCACACTATTAGCTATGAGAAACGTCCCTCTATTCTTGTGTCTAACTTCAAAAAATAAGGACCACTCTGAAATTCCACAAGCTGCATCATATAACAACTGAAGAGAATTGCTTTGAGATGGCCACAGAGAAGGAGAATGGAATGCTTTAACCAAAGAAGATTCTTCCAAAGCAAACAAAATGTTGTTGAGCTTTAAGTCCCTGATACTTGAGATTGCCCAAAGAATTATGTCTAAAGAGACAGAGGGTTTATCCTTTGAACCTGAAAATGGCTTCCTACTATGTAACACCACTGAACCTGAAGTGTCTCTCAAAACCCATGCTCCTCCTGATAAAACTCCTGATTTCCCAAAAGCTGTACCAATATTGCATTTAAGCCAACCTGGTTTTGGGAGAAACCATTTTCTTAACCTCTCTTTTTCCTCAGGTAAGATAATGGGAGGCACTTCAAGTTGGATTTCTTGGGCTAGAAACCAATATGAGGCATCATTTTTGAATTTCGAGACCAATAGATCAGAGTAGTACTCCTTTCCTTCTATGAAGAAACTATTATGATTTTTCCATACGCCCCACATTAACCAAGGTATGGATCTTCTTTGACTTATGTCAATCAAATCATTCTTCATTGAAGATAGAATAAAACTCATATTTTGAACAAATGAGGAAGAATGAAAACCTGATTGAGGATGAGGGAGCCCTGATAGAGTCCAAAATTGACGAGCTTTTGCATATGTAAAGAAACAATGGTTAACTGATTCTCCCAGACTCCCAAATACTTGGCAGACTCTATCCCCTTTGACCCATCTTTTTTGAAGATTATCCAGTACAGGCAGGACGTTGGATAATGCTTTCCAGAGAAAATTTCTGATCTTAGGAGGGGCTTGAAGTGACCAAATTTCATATTTAAGAGGATTAATGGAAGGGAGAAGTTACTGATCTCTGATGCTCTCAGCATATTTATGTTGGAAGGCTATGGGGTAAGCTGATTTAGTAGTGTAATAACCTGATTTGGTATTGTCCAATACATAGAAATCATCCTTAGCAAGGTTAGGTTTGATGCATTTGATTCTTGAAATATCCTCAGGGTAGAATAAAAATTTTAGCATGTCCTCATTCCAATTACCTAATCTTTCATCTATAAGCTCATTGACTGACATATCAATGTTGGTAATTGAGTTCTTCATGAGAGGTATACGGTCTCTATTAGGCCCTAACCAAGGAGTTGCCCAGACTTTAATTGAAGCTTCATTCCCCACTTGTTTTTGAATGCCTTTTTGAAGAAGAGATCTCCCCTGAATTATACTTTTCCAAGCATAAGACTGTTTCTTGCTGTTTGGTGCAGGGAGAAAAGAACTGTTGGAAAAATATCTGTTTTTGAGGAAAGTTGAACACAGGCTGTCCTTGTTATGAAGAATTCTCCAAGCCTGCTTACCTAGAAGGGATAAATTAAAACATTCAATGTCTTTGAAGTTCATCACCCCTAGATGTTTTGGTAGAGACATTCTTTCCCATCACCCCTAGATGTTTTGGTAGAGACATCATGGAGGCTGGTTGCTCAATCCTCCATGATGTTTGTCTCGGATTCCTCCTCTCAACAGTCGGTTCAGTCCCCAGGACCTCTCGATGTCACTAAGCCTGTCGCATCACCAAACGAAACTATTGATTTCCGTACACTACCTCTGGTTCTTTATGATGAGCAGACTCATGTGCCACCTCCTCATGCAGCAATTTCTCCTCCGGTACACCCCTTCTGGATATGTTCCTGTCGCACCTGAGATTCCATCATCCGTGCCTTCTGCTGTGCATCGACCCAAGAGGCACAACACCACTTCGGGTAACACATCTCGAAGCACCCGCACTCGTACTCGTGGTGCCCTTTCCTCAGCCCAACCAGTTGTGGATCTGACTCGGTTCTTCTCGGCACAAGCCCATGACAGGTATGATATCTTTGCCACTATTATACTTCTTGAAGAGCGCATGGTGGATTTAACGGTGCTTCCTCCGGTGATTGAACCTTTGTTACATGATCTCGGGTGTATGAGTACCCTCACTGGTCTTCCTGGGTATGTCAAGAATTTGGTGTTCGATTTTTGGGCACATCTTCCTGCTGTTAAGACAACCTCATTGCCATTCCAGTCTGGGTGCGAGGTCATCAATATGTTTTGTCGTCTACTACTATCAATCAAGCCTTTGGTCTCCCAGATGTTGATGACAAGGCCAGTGAGGCTGTTGGGTTGGCCGTGGCTGATGATGATCTCGCTAGTTTTCTTTCTGATGGACGCATACGTAACTGGGTAACTTTTCGTATCACACATTTTGCTCCTGGAAAGTCTATATTGTACAAGATCTGTTGTCACAATTGGCTACCTACCAAGAATGCTACTTACATGTGTCAGACTCGTGCTCGGTTGCTCTATCGGTTGTATCAACGACTTCCTATCAACTTTGGTCGGCTTGCTTCTCCCTGATTATGCATCGCGGTTATGAACCTGCCAGCAAGTATTATCTTCCATTTCCCTCTCTAGTGTATCAGATTCTTTCATGCCAACGACATGTGTCCCTTAATCATGGTGAAGGGCTGGTCACTGTTCCTATTTACAAGATGGATCCTCATCCCAACACACCACTGGCTTCGGGGGAGCCTCTACGAAGGGTAATGTTGGCTGCTATTCACCTGTTGCAACAAGCACTCGCAGGTAAGTTCCATTTGGCTTGCTTGTTTCTCCATCATATCTTTGTTGGATATTTTTGATTAAGTTGTTCTACCAAGCAGGGGGAGAACATGAGGAAGCGGATCAAGTACCACAAGCAGAAGATGATGCATAAATTTAAAGTCTGAATTAGTCTCTATGTTTCTGTTATGTTTATGCAGTTTCGGTTTATGTTAAGTGTCAGAAAAACTTTTTTTTGGATCAGCCTTTGTGGTTGTAATATTTTGAACATGGTTATCTAAATATTTTGCATTAACATAATAGTTTATGACTATATGTGTGTGGTTGTGTGTATTGGAATTTTTCTTTGTGTTTTCGTGTGTTGTTGTTTTTGCATAGGATTACAAAGGAGTTGATTGATTATCAAACTGAATCAAAAAGGGGGGAGATTGAAAGAGACGTGAAGATATGAACCAGAAGAAGACAAGACGATGTCGTTCTAAGGGAGATGCGGTTGGAATAAAGTGGGCTGACAAGAAAAGGAAAGCTAGGGTGCAGACAAGAAAAAAGAAGTTTACGAGTATGAAGAAAAATGAGCTTATGAAGTTTTGGAAAGTGTTGTTTAGGGTTAGAATGTTATTTAAAAGCTCAAAAGTGTAGAGAAAGATTAACACTTTTGAGCCGCAATCTTTTAGGGAAAAAAGTGAGAGTTGTGAGTTTGTTCAAGAGATTTTAGATCTTGTGAGAAAGAACAGTTTGGGTTGGGGTTAGTTTTAAGCTAATAAGGTTATTGTGTGTAATAACTTATTAAACAAGTTAAATAAATAAAGACTTGTGTGCTTAATAATCGTTCAAACTCAATCTAGTTATACTTGTGTGTTCTACCAATCTTTCACAATCGATAATCAGTAGTTGGAGAATTAAAGATCTGAGCTCTCTTTCTGAAACTGAATCCATATTATAGAATAGTTAACAAAGAGTAATGAATGTAATTAAAATTTTCAAGTGCTCGCAATATCGTTTGTACGTTTCTGAATGCGAAATGTATAACTATATATTAGCAATAATAAAATGAAAAACCAGGAAACAATCTTTAAGCGTACAGGCTGTCCACATTGTCACATTACATTTGCGGGTCTTTCTTTGTTACGATTTTCAAGCCGTCTAAACCTCAAAGTCAATGATCTATTTACAGATAAAATATTTAATACGGAGTAGTACAATCTTACAGCTTATAAACTATATATTCGAGTTTTTTTTATAAGATATGACAGCACAAAACTACAATTAGCATTCGAGTTTCAACTCTAATAAATAATTCAGATCTGTATTTATGGAGACAATGCCGGCCCACGATCAGCACAATTTATATATTTTTCTTCTATTATATCACTGACTACCTTGCAGATTTTGCTTTTTTATTTTATTTTTATTGTGAAGATAATTGACATCAAATTGCGACGACGGAATTGAGAATATATATATATATATTTATATATATATATATATATATATATATATATTTTGTTATAAATATAACATAAA
The DNA here is from genome assembly GCA_900406425.1 of Iberis pinnata. NCBI lineage: Eukaryota > Viridiplantae > Streptophyta > Magnoliopsida > Brassicales > Brassicaceae > Iberis > Iberis pinnata. Next base: position 9,129 of record OVBE01008159.1, read on the forward strand.
ATATTAAAGAATCATCGTTAGACCGACGCCAATTCTATTGGACCTAATCTCAGAATTAGTTAGTTGGGTTTGGATTAGTTTTCAGGTGTCACAGTACGACATATTTTAGGAAAAGATTTCTAGGTTTTCTAATGAGATCGAATTTTGGGGAATTATATAAGGGAGTTTAGTTTATGTAAAAATTAAATTTTGATCAATAAAGAAATACTAGAGCGCAGAGATTTGTCTCTTTCTTCCAACCTAAATTCGCAAGAGATTTTACAATATATATATACTAGAATTGAACGAACGCTATGCAGAGTCATATTTTTACAAAGTTATTAAGTTTTAATATAACGTAAATTTCTGTATAAAATTTTCTGCATTATTATATGGAGAATATTTTTTGAAATATTTTGGAAAAATACATCTAAATGAACTTAAATTTTGAAAATAGATTATTTATATTTTTCTTTGAAAAATACACTTATCTTATTCAAAATTATTAAATTAACCTCATAATTTTTATGTACGATAGGATATTAGTTATTAACCGGTCAATTATTACCAATATATTATAAAACTAAAAATAAATTTAAATATAAGATGACCGCACAAAAATAAAATATTTTGGCTATCTCTAGAATTTAGATACATCACCAATTGTGAGAGGGACATGTGTATAATGTTTTGTATCGACTCAAATTCGGTTTTCTTTTTGTCAAACATTCTTTAACTTTTCATCTTCACTCTTCCATTCCAAGACAACCATAATCAATGCTTCTTACAACGTTTGTTGAAAAATTTCACGTCCAAGAGAATTTTTTTATTGTTCATAGCATAGTTCAACCCAAGATAAAGTTTTGTTTGCTTTGGGGTGTCTCCATCTCCACTAATTGGTCTTCGTCACCACTCGGTCTAGGATAGATCCACCTTCGCATAAGACGACATCTCCTCGACACAACATACATACTTGCTGAATTTTTGGGTGATAACTTCTATAATTTTAGGGTTCTTCTCGTATTTGGGACTAATCTTGATGTAATCAAGTGTCTTCATGTATAATAGAAGATTTCTGTTATAGTCTCCATGATACTCGATCGATTACTCTTTTTAATTATTGTACATAATTATTAAGTTAAAATGACCGGGAGTTTCTTTTTTTTTTACTATGTCTATAGATAATAAGAGTTAGTTTTCAAATGAAAATAAAAATAGGGTAGTTTTCAAAAATTGATGTATGAATAAAGTAATTTTCAAAATCTCTCTTATTTCTTACAATGACATGTGTTTTAATTTAGTGTTATATCATACTAGTTGTGCATGTATATATTGTTTATTATGTGAATTTTTCTTACTTAGATAATTAGTTGTAAAACTCACATATCAATGTATTTGTAACTACATAAATTATTGCTGATTATATTTAGTATAATATCAAAATACCATTAATATATATATATATATATATATATATATATATATATATATTGTAAAAAAAAATNATATATATATATTGTAAAATAAAATTTAACAATCATAGTTGATTGTGTAAATCATAATTAATTTTGTACATCATGTACTATTTCGTTAAACCAAACAAACCAAACAAGTTTTAATAGTTATATCTAGGGCTGAGAAAAATAACGGATACCCAAAGAAACAAACTGAATCAAAATATTCAGTTCTAAACCCGAACAAAATTGTGAAACTACCCAAATTGATAACAATATATATCATCCAAATAACAATAACCAAATCCGAATCGATTACCCAAATTAACCGAATTTTTTTCCAAAATACATATTCACTACATCAAACTACTTTTATAAGTTTTTTTTAACTCGTCTTACAACAAATTAATTTAGTATCTGATCTATGAAAAATCAAGATGTGCATACCTCATTTTTGCATCATATCTTAATAATTTTATATAATTGATATATATATATATATATATATATATACATATTTGTAATAAGGTATATTCCCTCCAGTTTTGAAAGAGTTGTAGTTTACTCTTTTTACACAGATTAAAAAATTTCAGTTTATTCTAAATCAACAAATAAAAAAAATACTTCAATTATTCTATCGGTTAAAAAAGTCAAACTCATTTAAATTTTGCATAGAAACATAAAATGATATTATTTTTATAACAGAAAATTAAGAGTAAAATAACATTCTTTCAAAAACGGAGGGAGTAGAATTTTTCTATTGTTTTCATTATAAGGCTATGCGATAAACCTATATTAAACTACGTAAAAATGTATCAGAAAAACAAAAAAGGTGTAAAAGAACTATGTAAAATGATATCAAGATTTAAACTAATTAAAATGGCTAGAATAATAGATTTATACATTATATAATTAAATACTTATATTTATACATATATTGAATAAATTGATATGTGTACTTTTTTCTATCATAAATTATAATATATTGATAATGCAATAAAAGGTATGTAACAACATATAATTTAGAGTGAAATTTATATTGATGGTATTAATATATAATAAAATCTTTGTCATAATTAGTTATAATTAAGTACACATTTCTATATCATTAATTTTTTGGCTGATTATTATTTAAGTAAATGTTTAAAAATTAATACTTTTTGTATGTTAATTTTAAAATATTTATTTAGATTTTTTTCTATTTTATCACCAATGAGTTTACTATATATTTTAATTTCCATCATACTCTATGTGATATCTTATATATTTAAACTTAAACTATGCATTTTTAATAATTAATAATATAGATGTATAATGTGATAATTAATTCAATTTTTACAGATATAATGAACTAAATATGATATCTAAATATAATGATTGAACCCTTAATTAATGTCGAATAATTTGATATGAATCTATTTGTTTCTTTTCATATGTTACTAAATATTTTTAAAACTTATATTATTGTTGGTTTCAAAAATTATTAAATTGTATAGATTATTATTTGTCTATTTTAATCATAATTAATTTATTAAATTATATTTATATATGTTTTTGTAATGATACTCCATGTAACCGGGGCTTCTAGCTCTGGTGGTAAAAGACTCACATCTGTGAGTTCCGCCACCTGAATTCGAATTTCGGCCACCAATTAACATGTAGTGAATTTCGGCAACCCTCCTGGATACCCTTAGCGACTGTGGACGCTTTGGACCTAGTCGGATTCCTTCGGGGATCCGGATACCAGGGTCATCAAAAAAAAAATTGATATTCCATGTAGCATAATAAAATAATATTAAAACATAATGTTTAATTTTTTTATAAATATTTTAAAAATATTTATATCGTATTAGTTTAAAATTAATATTAAGAATATTTTAACGTAACATTTACTAAAATATTAGTCTATTAGAAACAAATTTATTTTATTTTTATTGAAATAATTTATAATATTAATAAATATAAATTGAAAATTATGAATAAAAAATAAATTCCATACTTTTAGGAGATATATGTATATGTTATTTTTAAATTTCTACTTTTAAAATAGTTCCACGATTTTAGGAGATAAATAATTTATCTTTAATTCTTTTTAAAAGATTTATATGTGTAGAAACCAATGGCATTTCATGTAAATTTCTATACAATATAGGTTTTTCAAATAATTCTTCCCAATCAATAGTATATATATATATATATATATATATATTTATTTATTTATTTATAAGGGTTTTAGCATTTAATTGGTTGGTTTGAGTAAGAATGGCATGATTAGTTTATTTTTATTTTTAAACGCTTATCTCCTATATACCAAAATGGTAGAGACTTTATAAAAGAAATCTTTAATTTGTAATAATTTATATATGCCATTAGATATTTATATACTCTATCATTTATTCAAATAAAATAAAAATCATATTAGTAATTTAAATAAACACACATAATCTATAAAAATATATTTTTAAAGATTTGTTTATTTTTCATTTAAAATATGAAATTTGTTTTTAATTTAATTTTAATTTACAAAGTTTATTTTTAGTTTCTTTTGTAAATAAAATATATTATAAAAACTGTAAATGTATTTAGAAGGTAACAACATTTAAAATGAATAATTTAGCATTGTTAGTATTTAAAATAATATAAACTAAGAGATTAAATTTGAAATATGTTTATAAAATTTAGATTATTAAATATTATATATCTTCATTAATATACCAATCTAAAATATATTTTTAATTATCTATAAATATTATATATTTTAAATTGGCTAACTTACAAGTAATAATATGTTTATTGTATATATATATAATAAGTTATATTCTGTTTGAAAGAGTGTCAGTTTACCTTTTTCACACAGATTAAAAAAATTCAGTTTGCCATAAAAACTACATTAAATATTCTAAATCAACAAATAGAAAAAATACTTCAATTATTCTATTGGTTAGTTTAGTCAAACTCATTTAAATTTTGCATAAAAAACCTAAAATGATACTCTTTTTATAAAAAAATGAAGAGTAAAATAACATTCTTTCAAAAATGGAGTAGAATTTTTCTATTGTTTCCATTATAAGGCTATGCGATAAACCTATATCATATTTATACCTATATTGAATAAGTTGAAATGATTTTGGAAACAATATGTAAATTATAATATATTAATAAAGCAATAAAAAGTGGCCAAAATTTATGTGCAAAAAGACACTCTTTACATGTATCATTTATCAGATAAATGCCTTCGGTGTAGTTCCTGCTTAGTGGCCAAAAATTTTGGTATTATGTTGCTCTGCAATCCAACATTTTTTTTTTTTTAATCCAACATTTTCTCGGTTTGGCATAACTTTGCTTTATGAATTTTGTACATGTTTTGCTACCTAATAGCCCCATTTTACCGTGTACAAACAATCTGTAGTATAAGCCCATACCAAGCAGTCATTAGTCTTGTTCATTGGAAGCTTAAAGACTAAAACACATGAGTTTTGTATACCAACAAACTAGAAGCCTAAGGTGATTATCGTTGAGAGAGATACATAGGGTTACTTCAGACGCAAGAAACTCAAAAACTCAAGCATACGCATCTTCATCAATGTATATTAAGAGTTTCTTAAGAATAAAATATAATAAATTTTAAGAAACTTGGAGACAGAAAGTTCTTAATAGAAATGTTTAAGGATTGGTTTTTAAGGGTTTCTTGACACGTGGACCATTTTCATTGGTTCAAATATAATTTTGATTAAAAATATAAACAAAAACTAAAATTAAAATATAAATGATATTATAATTTAATGGGTAGAAACTTTTATAGAGTTCTTAACTAATGGAGATGGTCTAACTTTCATAACTTTAACTATACGTATATAGAAAACGTTATATATATATATATATACATATATAATTTCTAATAAATTATTTTCTCTTTCTATAATTAAAATATCTAATAATAGAAATACACATATATATACACACGAAAGTATGCTACTGAAGTACTATGTTCTTGTTTAATGTGCATATTTTACTTATTAGTAGAACATAAAATAATTATATTAAAAATTGCATTTAACTATTAAAAATATTAAATAATTTGATATAATTCTATGTCATAAGTTTTTTGTATATTTAAATTATTATATATTTTATGTATGTATATTTTATATTTAAATATTTAATTAATGTAATAAAATAAAATTAGTATAATAATTTTTTACTGTAATAAATATAATAAAATAATTTTATTTTCATAATTTTGTCATATATAAATTATTTATTTTATATTATTATATGGGTTATTTTATGTGACACGTGTCCTCTACTTATTTAAAAATATTTGATAAATTGATGACTTTTTCCAACATATGCATTTTTCACATATTTAAATATCTCTACATAATCACAAGAGGTTTTAGAGTTTTTTCTTCCTCTTGATTCACTCGTCTGCATGAAGAGGCAAGACGAAGACGTGTCTATACCATTAGGAGAAGTCATGACTTTACCAAGAGAGATTTTTAAACCGTACATCTTTTCAAGGCTTTCTAAAATTGTTTTAATTATAATTCTTTTAAATTTCAAAATCAGTATAAGTCGACTCTCGAAATCAGATTGGAACAGTATATCCGGTTAAGAACTTCGTCGGAATCTTTAAGACAGTTTTATAGTCGATAGTACAAAGAGGCGAGAATGACATGGAAACCCTTCAAAGATCACATATTGGGTTGCTGTTGTCCTTCGTTGGTGGCCATTTTGGGAAGTTGTTGAATGGGTTGAAATTTGCTAACTAGATGATTACTCGAATATATATTTTTTTTTTGGATAAAGTTTGTATCTATTAGATTCAAATATAGGCCCATACAATTAATCTCATCCAAAAACAAATAAGAAACTTCATCTAAAACCCAAGATCCAATTCGGATTGGGCTTTTCCTAAATCATAATAGGTCCGGGCCCATATGGAATTAGGAAACCCTAGAGCATCTTAGAGAACCTAAGCTGGTCCTGCTGCCGCCGTGAAGCAGCGGATTAGCCGGAGAAATTCTGACGTCCCGGTGGAGGCTCCGAAATAACGACGAAAGCCAGCTTTCGACGCCACCCACGCAGAATCCCATTTTTAGAAGGAGGAAGAAGCTGGTTGTCCGGTTGTTGCCACGGTGGTTTATGAAAGAACGGCTAGGTTTCCGGCGTGGCTTAGGGATGACTCGAATCTCCTTCAGCCTTGGTTTGGCGACGACCCCTGGGTTCTGCGATCCCCACACATTCACCAAAGTCCGCCGCTTCTCTTGCCTTCAGAGATCCGATCCGAAGCCAATCCTTGAGGTCCGTTTTCACTTCGCCGCCGTCTTCCTTGCTTCACGCCGTGACAGATATGGCCCGATACCATCACCGTAAAGCTGCTTCTTCTTCAAACGGAACCTTTGTGAATCGAGGAAAAAGGGGAGACGAAACTTCTGAAAAGGAGAAGGAGAGACTAATCGACAGGCGAGTTCGCCTGTGTTGAACCTCACCGACGAGCCCGGGGGTCGCAGAGCGAAAGAGCAGCCGAGAGGTGAAGGTGGTTGAGCTCGCCGCCTCCCACTTCTCCACAGGTCCTTAAACAGATCTAGATCTGAGAAGGAGAGTCGGGAAAGAGAGAGAGAGGAGGAGAGAGACTGAATCGAAAAAGTGGACTCGAATAGTTATAGCTGAAGTATTGTAGTAATCCATGTTCATGCTACATATAAGTAGAGTACAGTTTCATTTAATTTATTCCTTGATGTATATAAATACAATTATTGAAAATTATGAAGATGCAATATGGATGGTTTTGATTTTTCAATACCTTATATCGGAAAATTTCTTATTCATAATAATAACAGACTGAAAATCATTACTGTGGAATTTTTCACACAAAAAAGAACATAGACGAAAATAAAATGACGCCATATACTCATAAGCTTTTTCTCAATATAGTTCACAAGCATTTATTTAGTGAGGTATGATTTGATGAATCTCTACAAATAAAAAAAACATCAAAAGCTTGAAGAGTAACTTGCAATGTTTCTGAAAACCTCTAAACACAATATATATTATCATTAGGGGTGGGTATTCAGGGTTTCGGGTCGGGTTCGAGTCAAAAATTTTGGATTCGGGTTTTTCGGGTATAGGAGTTTACTACCTATATAGGACCCGCAAATTTATCGGGTTCGGGTTAGGTCAACACTATGAGAATTGATTTATACTCGAAATTTTTTGGATCCCAATAAGTTTGTATGTACCCGAAATTAATTAAAATACATTAAATCTATAAGACAAGTACTTGAAATTATTATAAATACCCAAAATTAGTTAAAATGTTGATATATTTTTTTGCTTTATGATATCACAAATCATTATCCCTTCCAAATAACAACACAAAACATTTATAAAAATAAAATTGCTACAAGATTTTAGGAAAAAAGTTGAATCGACAATATTTTCCCCTACATAAACCTTAAAATTTGCATACGAGTTGAAGTTGAGAAATGTATTGTTTTGTTTAATGCATCAATTCAAGTTTTTTGGATACCCGATCGGGTATCGGGTTGGATTGGGTTCGGGTTGGATATCCGAAAAACATTAGCCTAAAACCCATTCGGGTAACTGAAATTTTCGAATCGGCTTCGGTTCGGATTTTTTCGAGTCGGGTTCGGTTCAAATTTCGGATTTCGGGAAATTTGTCCACCCGTAGTTATCACTAACAATTGCCTTTGCGTGATTTCTTGTTAGCAATCAGAAAAAAATAACTAAAGATTATTCATAAAACTGCAACAAAAAATCACTCGATGCTCGTAATGAATCATCATGTAATATTACAAGATAAAAGAGACACATTTTTCAATTAACTTTTAGTTAATTAGTTATAGCAAAAAACTAATTATTTAAGCGTAAAAGATAAGTTATATATATATATATATATATATATATATATATATATATATATATATATAT
>OVBE01008160.1:6454-17515 GCA_900406425.1 Iberis pinnata
CTCTCTCTCTCTCTCTCTCTCTCTTACTTGTCTCTGTTGGAAAGTAGGAGAAGTCAGAGGTTTGGAGATCCGGCGCCGCTAGTCAGTGATCTCGTGCATCTTGATTGTTGTCTAGGCGACGACTCTGATGTTGTCTAGGTTTCCTCAAGCCATGTTCCTGATTTTACAGTCATGCAAGAGCTCTATGTTTTTGCAAAGGTTAGTCCACGGTGGATCTGAGAGGGAATCATGGATCTAGCCCGACGGTTCTGGGTTGATCTCCCCTGTATACGTGACGGTGCTAGAGCAAGACACAACAGCTTTTGAAGTATCTAATGCTTCTTGAGAGGAGAAGACTTCCTCTTGGGTGTCGCAGGGGGGTTATGCGCGTCTGACACTGGCTGGGGATGGCAGATCTAGCACGGTCAACCTATTCCAACGCGCCGTAAATATTTTTTCCCCCACCTTGCTGGACGCTTTCGATTCTTTGGTGGTTCTTCGCGGCGCACAAATGATCGGATCTTCCACCATTCTCCCTTTCTCTTCCCTATGGCTCCGTGCTAGTACAACTACACCGGCATCAGTCGCTAGATCGCCGATTCACATACTTGGTGNGTTGGTTTTCAATCAATGGATTTAGGTTTCTAATTAGGTCAATATCAGTTAATTAACCGAGCTAAATTTCCTTTTGCAATATTGGTTTGACTCTGTACTAGACTTGGCCTAAAAATTTGGATTGTAATGGGTTTAAATCTGGTTTACTATTACTTTTAATTTAAAAAACTTAAAAAAATAAAAAATAAAAACAATGGCGAGAAGTCAACAGATCCATCTCACCTTGAGGTCTTCATCTCGTTGCCTTAAAAAATTGACTTAAAACATGTGAAAGGTAGTAAAATTATGGGTTGACATCACTACACCCTAGACAAAAAAAGTTTTTCCTCAATCTTGTTAGCTTTTTAGTGTTATACCTGAATTTATGCATCTCTTCATCCGACCCCCTAAACTATTTGATCTCATCAATTTCACAAACATGTGATTTATTATCCTAAATTGCTATTAAAAACTAAAAAGAGCAACTGAAAATCGCGTTTAGTTTAAATTCAAATCTAAACCCGATTTTAACTTATACCCAAATCCAAATCCGATTTTAGCATATACCCAATCCAAACCTAAACCCAATTTAAAATGTTGTTTCTTACCAAATCACCTTTCTCTGTTTTGTCTTTCATTTTGAAAATCTCTTGAATCATTAATATTATCAGAAAATCTTACTCATGAGATTCCACGTTATGACATTTTTTGATGAATCTTTAAACTACCTTAATTCAAGCTTTTGGAGTATTAAAGATTGAAATTTTTAGTTTTAGATAAGACTAAGAAACTTCAAATTTGTTCACTTGTGGAAACCGAAATCGAAATCGAAACATAACCCAGAAAATTCGAAGGAGAAAATCATAAACCCACTTCAATTAAACCCAAATATAATCGAATCAAGAACATATTCTAGAAATGAAAAGAAAAAAAAACAATTTTCGTCTTTTGAATTAGTGTTCTTGGAGTTTGAAGATACTTAGTGTATTTACAAAGATGATTAAATATGAAAATTTTCCATAAAAAATAGATAGAATTACAAAAAAATCATATGGTTCTTCGGTCTTCTTCTCTTCTTTAATCTTTATCACTTTCTTCAGCAATTACCAGCGATCTCTCTTCACATTCTTCTGTCATCATCTAATAGATTCAGAGACTATCTTTCTCTTGAAATAAGGACTTAGCCAAGAACCCTAGTTTACAAAAATCCCCCAAATTTTCCTTTTTTCTTTTTATTAAGTTAGATCAAATGAAACCAGAATTAGCTTTTCTTTTAGGGGTAATTTCACTACATATTCTAAACACACCTTAATATTAAGAATATGATCACTACCCATAGCATCACCCTCTCTCTCCCCCTAGAATATAATATATATTCGATATTACCCCTATGTCTCTGTCTTCCCTCTCTCACTCTCTCTCACTCACTCTCTTACACGTGCTTATTTTTTTGCATTCTCCTTTCCATAATATACTAACTACTTCGGATATACGGACTACTGTAAGTTATTTTTGGATTTAGGGTTTATGTTTTGGATTTTTGGATTTATATTTTGGGTCTAGCGTATATATTTTTAGTTTGGGGTATATATTTGGGTTTCAGGTATATATTTGGGTTTAGGGTTTATATTTTGGGTTTAGGGTTTATATTTTGGGTTTTGGGTTTATATTTTGGATTTTGGGTTTAGATTTTGGATTTTAGGTTTATATTATGGTTTTTGGGGTTGAGAGATTATATTTTGGGGTTTTGGATTTATATATATAGGTAGTCCGAGTGTTATTTTTAGACTATTCCTGAATTTATATTTCATTAACCAAATTCATTATTCACTACTTGAAAAATATAATTCCGTTTTAAATAATTTTAGTCATGTTAGATTCGTAAAAGTTTGTGTTTTTTAAAGTAATTTTTGTGATTATATTATTTTGTTTTACATGCTTTTATTTGTTTTTATTTTTTAAAAATGAAGGAGGATGGAAAAAGAAAAAAAAAAATAGCTTCTCAACACCTGACAACCTCTGTCCTTCTCTGGTGGACAGTGCAACAGCTTCTCGACAATTTACATTGTCCTTTATTGACGTCCCAGACACCAGTTACATAAGGTAATACAAATGAAGCTCATCGAGACTATGCTACAGACCTAAGTACAAGGTCTATACCTCCTGGTCTACTCTCGATGATCACCACTCCTCCAGGTTTTCCACCATCAATAGCTCACTTATCATCAGAAGATAGGAACGCACTACTACAATACTTGTATGTCATTGATCCTAATGAATGCCAAGCTAGACTATTGCGCATGCAATACAAATTTCTACCTAGTGACCAAGCTGAAGCTACAATTAACATTACTTCTTATCTAGAGAAAGGTAAAGGTCTTGTCTTGGGGTTTTTCTGGACAACATTAAAATCTTTTCTCCCGAGTATTATTAAGTGGCTTTGTAGTCTCCAACAACACCAACCAAAACCATTTATCGCAAACTAGTCAAGCTTCATCTTTTGATACTCCATCTTTGTGTAGTTATACGGTATTCATGATGGGCTCTAATAAGCTCATCTTAACTGGACTTCATCCCATGGGAAATAAAAACAAAATAGGCCTAATAAATGAATTAGAAAATCTAGACAGGAAGCTCGGTTACTCGAGGATACAACTCAATATGTGGTGATGAATGAGTCGGCATCAACATTAAGGAGAAATACTAACATGTCCAACATTCCCGAGGACAAAAGATCACCAAAACGAAAAAAGGAAGGATGATATTTTTGTTGTAGATGAGTCTCTAATCAAGAAGTGCATTTTGATAATTGTCTCGAGTGCCTCTAATACACCAAAGGCGGCAAGTGAGCATGATAATTTGTTCACCCACCTAAGAAAGTATGAGTATTATGAGTTGGAACTATCAGGATATGGGGAACGACCCAACAGTTGTAGGGTGCATTTTATGAATTTTTTTCCCTCTGTGAAACAAAAAAAAATACTTTTGATGCGTTGAAAATTTACAAAAGGGACTAGGATACGAGAAACTCTCAACTGTGGAACCGAATGAACTAAGTGGAGGGTTGGCTCTAATTTGGAAAGACAATTACAATGTTACAATTCTATTTACAGATAAACGTTATATCAATACTAAAGTGCGATTTGGGTCGATAGAGATCTTTATAACATATGTTTACGGTGAACCGGTTACAAGCTTACTGTTGGTGTCAAAATTCCCTCAGCAGGATTTTGCCTCAGCCAGTATCACTCCATGAAGCTTGACTCAACACGTGTTAGGCATAAGGCGCAAGTAAACCGCGAGGAATGCAGGCGTAGGCCAAGCAGGGAAATTCCAAGTCAAGGAAGCTTCGAGTTAGGCGGGATACTCCGAGATCGCAGGGCCAACTACCCAAGAAAATCGGAACAGTGTGATCTAAGTGGAGAGAAATATAAAAGGAAGAGGAAGAGGAAGGAAGGGGATTTTTGGGCCAATTTTCGAGTTATCTCTTACTTAAGAAACTGTACTCTAATTTCCAGTGTATTCATATTTGATAAGAATCAATAAAGACTTATTCTATTTAAATTTGTGTTGCGTATTTTTCCTCATTTAACAAGAACACACAAATTCCTCATTGAGATCAATTTGATAAAATTATATTGTGGATTATAGCATGCACAAATTGGCGCCTTCTGTGGGGAATAAGAGTTCTTTAATGCAGAAAGGAAAATCGCAGCCAGATCCGACATTACCATGGCCGACAACGTATCAACACCACCCGACGGATATGCCAACACAATTCAGGCACTCCTCCAATCCGTTCAGTCCATGTCCGACAAACTGGAGACACAAGATGCCCTGAACAAATCCTTGCTTGACCGGCTCGATCATATGGCAAAAGAGTCCGCAGATTAGACCAAAGCGATGACCGAGCGCCTAGACTGGGCTACGTCTTCGCAGCATCGCTTGACCAAGACCTCCTCACGACGATACCCCATTTCAGGAGAACACTCTAGGAGGCTACGTTTCACTCTAACCCCACATGCAATTAAGACACGAGAACACCGCACTGACACCACAAAAACCCCACCAAATGGCGGCCTTGAAGGAGAGCAGTCCAACCAGAGGGACGACCAGCTCGACGATGAACCCGAACAACTGAGTCGCACCATGAGTCCTGAGACCTCAGAAGACGAGAGAGACCGAACCTATCAGAGGAATCCGAGGAAGAATCTGACAGGTATGAGGAGGGTGCTCGTACCCCACCTTCCCGATCTGAAAAATGACCTCCAGTCAATTAAGGAAATCCAGGAGATGAAAAACTCCCTTCAGGAAGCCGTCCGACAAATGAATTCCAAGGTTCACCAGGCCATCAGCTCGATACTAGAGCTGGATCGACTAATGGAGGAGACGCTCCGCAGCCCGTACGCCCCACACATACAGAATGCCAGAGTGCAAAACCCCATGAAAATAAAATTCCCCTTTTATGAAGGGAAAATAGACCCTAGTGCGTACATGACCGCTTTCAGGATCGCAGTCGAACGAGCGCAATTCGACGAGCATGAGAAGGACGCAGGGTATTACCAACTTTCCAGTGAGCACCTCCAAGGGCCAACACTCACCTGGTTCTCCCGACTACCCGAAGGCTCAATCCACAACTTCAATAAAATGAGTTTTATGTTTTTAAAGCATTACTATGTTTACATCGAAAGGGATATCTCAGACACATACATGTGGAGCATAACTCAGAGTCCAAATGAGCCCCTCCGACAATTCATCGATAGGTTCAAAGAAGTGATACCCCGAGTGGTGGTCACCGATAATGCCGTGATTGCTGCCCTTAAAAACGAGGTTCTGGGGAGAGTCCGAATTTTGAAAAGATCTAATACTGAACCCTCCAGCAACAATTGACGATGCACTGCATAGGGGAAAAATATTCGCACGAATAGAAGAAGATTTAATCGAAATGTAGAAACGAAGCCGAGAAAAAAATCAGGTGACTCAAACCACTGCCCCAAGGCGAAACCCCCCAGCAGGCAACCAAGCACTATTAGCCGGGAAGCCCAAAAACAGACCTTGGAACCAACGGAAACGATATGAAGAACAAGGAAACGTAAAAAACACTACGAATATCATAACCAGGATGGACACTCTACTGAAGAATGCAGAAGCTTCAAGTCATTCCTTTTCAGCAAGTACCCGTCCAGAGAATTGGTGGAACCCAGCAAGGTGAAAGCAGCGAATCCCCAGAGAGGGACAAAGGACCAGACTGAAGATACCAACCCCCCTAAAACGGACCCGAGAAGAACTACCTCAAATGGCACCAACCCCACCATTCAAAAAGCGGATTAACATGATCATGGGAAACCATCAATTTGGTCTAAATTCAGTGACGGCGATCAAAGCCTATGGGTGCAGGGCAACTTTATGCGAGAAATGGTGTGTTAAGCCCCAAAAGGGGGGAGCCTATAGCATTCAATGAGATGGACACAACATGACTCGACATGCCTCACGCTGACCTGCTGGTCATCGAGCTAATTTTAGAAGAGTATGAGATAGCAAGAGTGCTCATAGATACGGGAAGCTCGGTGGATTTGATCTTCAAAGAGACTTTGGAGAAGTTAATTTTTTCCTCAAAGAAAACAAACACACCTTTGTATGGAACATGATGGATATACCAAGCTTAGAAATCATGTTTCACGAACTGAACGCCGACCCAATTTACAAGCCAGTTAAGCAGAAAAAATGCAAGTTGGGAGCCGAGCGGGCTCAGGCAGTCAGGGATGAAGTGGAGAAGTTGCTAGGTGCAGGATCAATCTTCAAGGTGAAATATCCAGAATGGTTGGCGAATCCCGTAGTAATAAAGAAAAAGAATGGAAAATGGAGAGTAGGCATAGACTTCACTAACCTGAATAAAGCATGCCCCAAAGTCAGTAACCCGTTGCTAAACATAGATCAGCTCGTCGAAGCCACATCCGACTACAAGCTGTTCTTGTTTATGGACGCTTTCTCGGGTTATAACCAGATACTCATGCACCCAGAGGACAGGGAAAAAATTGCCTTCACTACGGACATAGCCATTTATTGCTATAAAGTAATGCTTTTCGGCTCGAAAAACGCAGGCGCAACTTACCAACGCCTCGTCAACAAGATGTTCTCAGAATAACTAGGCAATACGATGGAAGTCTATATAGAAGACATGCTCGTCAAATCTTCCAAAGAAGACGACCATGTGGGCGAATTACGTACCTTTTTCCAAATATTGAACACCTACGGGATGAAGTTGAATCCGGCTAAGTGCACTTTCGTAGTAACCTCGGGGGAATTCCTCGGTTACCAGGTGACCATGAAGAATGCGAGTTGGCATTCAAAGACTTGAAAACCTACCTGCTGACATCCCCCGTCCTCTCAAAGCCACAAGAAGGGGAAACTCTATATCTTTACATTGCGGTATCATCTCATGCGATCAGTTCGGTCCTTGTACGCGAAGAGCTAGGTGACCAGAGGCCGATTTTCTACCGCAGCAAAATCTTGGACGATGTCGAGACCAGATACCCGATAATAGAAAAACTGGCCCTAGGCGTAGTGCACTATGCGAGGAAATTATGATCCTATTTCCAGTCGTACTCAATAGTCGTGTATTAGAACCAGCCGCGGCGTACGATCCTACACAGTCCTAACCAATCAGGAAGACTTTCTAAATGGGCTATCGAGCTCAGTGAACACGACATAGAATTAGAAAGTAGCACATGTGCGAAGTCCCAAGTCTTAGCAGATTTTCTGATAAAGCTACCACTTGGGATGGATGTAGCGTTAAAATCAGACGAGGCAAAGTGGTCCCTATACGTAGACGGGGCAAGCTCGAACATGGTTCCGGAGTAGGAGTACAATTAGTCTCCCCAACTGGAGAGATGGTTGAGCAGTCATTTCGTCTAGACTTCGCCGCATCAAACAAAGAAGCCGAGTACGAGGCAATAATTGTTGGACTACGGTTGGCAACAGCGATCGGGGCCAAGCGAGTAACCGCCTACTGCGACTCCCAGCTGGTTACGAACCAATTCAGTGGGGAATACGAAATGAGGGATGACAGAATGGAAGCATACCTAGACGTGGTGAAAACCCTTTGCAGTGAGTTCGTAGACTTCGACCTGGTTAAAATCCCTAGAGGTGAAAACATACCCGCTGACGCCCTAGCCGAACTGGCATCAACTACAGACCCGCAAATAACTAGAGTCATACCGGTTGAAACCATCGACAAACCCAGCATCTCTATCACCAAAGCCACCTACATAATACAGGAAACAATCAAAGAATACAATGCCAACCGAGATCCCGAGGATATTGAAGAAGATGAAATTCCAATGGAAACAGACGAGTTAGAAGTGGAGATAGACTAGAGAATCGAGATACTGGCATACATCACAGATGGAATCTTACCACCAAAGAAATGGGACGCCTGAAAACTCAAAGCCAAAAGCGCTAGGTATACCTAGTTAGACGGGAACCTTTACAAATGGAGCGTACGTGGCCTACTGCTAAACTGCATATTAGGCCACAAGACAAGAAAGATAATAAGGGAAGTTGACGACAGAGCATGTGGAAATCACTCAGGTGGCAGAGCGCTGGCATTCAAAATAAAACGATATGGATAGTACTGGCCGACCATGATCACGGACTGCGAAGAGTACGCTTTGAAATGCGAGAAATGCCAAAAGCATGCACCATTAATATATAGACCAACTGAGGAGATGCAATCCATCACAGCGCCATACCCATTCATGAGATGGTCCATCGACATAATTGGCCCCATGCACAGGTCGAAACAGAAACGTTTCTTCATTGTCATAACATGCTATTTTTCTAAATGGATAGAGGCCGAGTCGTTCGCCAAGGTCAAATCCGAGAATGTGGAGTCCTTTATTTCGAAAAACATAATTTGTCGACATGGGATCCCTATGAAATCCACACCGACAACGGCCCTCAATTCACCTCAGATAGATTCAAGGATTTCTACGAACGAATGAGCATAAATTTAACGTTCTCAACCCCATATTACCCGCAGGCTAATGATAAGGTTGCGGCCGCTAACAAAACAATTTTGGATGGCCAAAAGAAAAGACTAGACGCGAAAAAGGGGAGATGGGCCAAGGAGTTATAAGGAGTATTATGGTCATATCGGAAAACACACATGAGGGGTACGAATGACTCACCATTTTCCTTGGTATATGGCACCGAGGCAGTAATACCAGCCGAGACCGAAGTCCCAAGCTTAAGACGCGAGTTGGCACCCCAGAACACATATCAAAATGACCAGATGCCCATAGACATTGCTGACACGGTTGATGAGAGGAGATACCATGCAACGATAAGGCTACAAAATTGCCATAACGCTGCAGCCCGATTCTACAACAAGAAAATCAAACAGAGACGTTTCGACAAAGGAGAGTTGGTACTAAGGGAAGTGTTCCCCGCGCGGGCAAAGAAGAATGCAGGAAAGCTGGGAATATGGTGGGAAGGACCGTACAAAATCAATAAAACAATTAAACTAGGAGTCTAAAGGCTGGAGGACGCAGACAGAAACAAAGAGAAACATCCTTAGAACGCCCAACATTTGAAAAAATTCTTTTTCTAAGAGTCTCTCACTGTATTATTTTCATATTTTATTTAGGCCAGTTGTAAGCAGCACACAGTGAACTACGACCAAGGCTTGATCCCCTGCTAGGGTACGTAGGCAACTCTGTTTAGGGAGTTCAACTAATCTTATTGTTTAGTTCATCTATATTTTCTATTTGCACTCCGATCCATCCCGCCCTTCCATCCTTTATAATTGTTTCTCAAAAAATGGGGGAGATGTATTTGTCCTTCACACTCCGACTCAGCCCGCTCTTCCATCCTTCATAAATTTTTCTCGCAAAATGGGGGAGATGTATTCGTCCTTCATACTCTAACCCAACCCGCTCTTCCATCCTTTATATTTTTTTCTCAAAAAACGAGGGAGATGTATTCGTTCTTCACACTCCGACCCAGCCCGTCCAAATCGGGGGCTCCTCCAACAACAACAAGATACCAACCTTGGAGATATCACCATAAGAACCAACCAGCACAGTTTTATCACTTTTGCCGATCTTATTTACCAATATTCCGGCCAAATCGAGGGGAGAACACCACATTGTACTCACATAAGACCACTTAAGCCTTCAACTGTCATCTCCAGGTAATACCATTCAAACCCCTGAGACATTGCCTTTTGTAACATAACACTCAAACGACAACCAATTTTCCTTTTACGCAACATTGTACGACCTGGCCAGTCGTGCAATACATCGCACCCCCCAGTGGGTATTAGCCTGAAAAACCCTCAGCGTGGTATGAGCGCTAAAGCCGAGCCCAGTCTCGCAACAATGCATTGAAATTCAGAATGAACATTTTAGCAATAACAACATTTACCTTTAAACATTCGACCTCTCGAATTGATATGTACTTCTACACAATACGCTTTCCTAAACAGATTCCATAACACTAATATTACTAGGTTTTAATGCATAATAGTGGGCATTTATGTTTGCTATTCTGCATTATTCCGAGTGTTTTCATTGCATATTTGGTAGATTTTCAGTATTCTAGGTGTCCGGGTCGAATCAGAGCAAAAAGATACATTTCAAGAGATTTCAGAAGTTTTCAGAAGATTTCAGAGATTGAAGGAGAAGTGCACGATCAGGCATGTGTGATGCCCAATCGGGCAGAAGTTCCTAGAAAATTATGAAGTTAAAGATCGATCGAGCAAAGAAGTTAGAGTCGTGCAACAATGTGAACTGCCCGATCGGGCACATCTCCCGAAGAAGAATTGAAGTTTTTCAAATTTTGCAATCAAGTCCTCAAGCCTATCCAAGTTTTCCATATTTATTCTTTTACTTTTTAGCCTATACATACATTGTGTTTTAGGCCTTTAGAACTAATATTTATTTTATTTATGAGATAATTGCTGAGGGAGAGGAGATTCAACCTGTATTTGGAGAAGATTTCTGAACCCTTTTATATATCTATATCTATTTTAATCATGTGTTCTTCTTTGATATTGTGTTGTTCATCCTTTACAATGTATGAGTAGTCCACTAGTTAGGTTTTAGGGTTTCCCAGGGAAATCAGGGTTTGATTGCTAGATTTGTCATAAGGGGATAATAATTGTTAGGTTGTTAGTCTAGACTTGTTATTAATGCATGAATTAGAGTAACTAACTAGTTCATTGATATTAAACTGATAAGTTTAGAAGTTGGATCTAGTCTAGATGAATAAGTGTTCTTGCTTGCGTGAGTATTGTCTTGATTGCTTATGAACAATTAAATCTGAATTGTATTGCATGTTCTGTTATTTAAAAGACGGCGAGAGTTTGTCTATGGTAATTTGAGCATAGGGTTTAGTACTTCGAGAGGAGATTATTCCATCTTTGTCTTACATGTTGAGAACTATTTTCAAAGAAAATCCTTGAATGATAAATTGACTTTCAATCAT
>OVBE01008161.1:1297-17514 GCA_900406425.1 Iberis pinnata
AAAAACTAAAAGAAATTATTTAAAATAAATTGTTAATTAAAATAGTTTATCAAAACAAAATTTTAATAAAAAAAGAAGAGAAAAGTAAAACCCGAAGAAGAACAGTCACGACACTTAGGGTTTGGAGAAGAACAGTCGGGTGATCCTATTTCAAGAGAAGAACAATCAATTTCAGTGAAAGGATAGATGATTTGAAGCCGAAATGAGGTAAGTACTTGCTTGAGAAGTTTTTTGAGTGTAATTTTTGGTTTATGCGATTTTTCCTTTTTTCGGTTTGCAATTGAAGATCGGATTATGCGTTTTTGAGGCGTGAAATGTCCTAATACGGCTCCATTTACTCTTTTTTGTGTATACATTTGATTATTTAAGGTTGTAATGTATACATTTGATTATTTAAGGTTGTAACTATTTGATTTCTTTATGATGTATGGGTTTGGAAAATTAGGGCTTTAAGGAAACGAATGTCTCTGTCGATTATATGTTGTTTATTTTGTGTGTTTGAGCATCGAATTGATTAGTTAGTTCTTTGTTTAATATTTTCAGTGATTTAGAAGAAATCAAACTAGTCATTCATTATGGTGGAAGCATGAGATTAGTGGATGATTATCACAAATACTTCGATGAAGATGGGTATAAGACTGTTGTTTTGGATTTTTCTGAGATTGTTTAGCATAAATTTGAAGAATTTGTGAGGTTAAGACGTTTTGATGACCCAATTGCTATAATCTGGTTCAAGAAAGAGGAAGAAGATATGAAGAACGTGAATTATGTGTTTGATAGACTGAATTCTCATATGAGAGTGGTCGGGAAAGAAGCTTCTGCACTTGATGTATTCATTGAACATGAATGTTCAAAAGCGAGGTTGTACATCATGTAACAAGCAGTCAACATAAGGATGGACAACATGCTAATCAATATAGTGATGAAGATAACGAAGAAATTGAGGGTCCAAAAGGAGCCAATGAGCATGATAATCAGAAGATGAAAATTAGAATGATGGTGATGATGTCATTGAAGATGCAAGAGATGGTGAAGAAGATGATAGGTTTAGAACTTTTTTTGAGGAAGGCAAAAATGCAAACAGAGATGAGCCAGCCTGTGATGAAGAAGTAAAAGAATCAGAAGGTGAAGCATAAGTAGAAAAAGAAGAACATAGTGAGGATGAAAGGGTTGTAGTAGATAAAGAATATTCGGACACACCAGTTGAATCTGAAGTTGAATGGACATAATGGAACAATCGAATAAGATCAAAGAAGTTAATAAGAGATAATGAGGATCCTTAGCTAGATAAGGATAAAGAGCCTTATATATGGTTGCGTCAAAAATTCAACAGTGGGTTGGAGTTTAAGGAGCAGTTGCTAAAGTACTCAATGAAGACTCAACATGATGTGAAGATGGCTAAGTCAGAAGCTCATAGAATTTCTGTCATATGTTGCATATAAAATTTCCCATTTAGATATTATTGTTCAGTGGAAGTGCCTCTGAACAAATGGATGGCTAAAGTGTGCCAATGCAACACAATCATGGTAAATCAAGTCGGGTATCTATTCTGAAGCAAGGTGTAATTGTTGGATTTTTTAAAGAATAGTTATGAAGAAACGTCAACCTTCAAGCTAAGGAGATCAAGGACTCCATTAAAGCAAATTATAACATTGTCGTCCCACTATCAAAATGTTACAAAGGAAGACACATAGATTTGGAATCTATCTTCGAAGGAAAAACCATACAGTTTGGGAAGTTATGGGATTATGAAGCTGAATTAAAGAGATCACACAATGGCATCACAACAGAGTTTAACACTATCCAAGTAAATGGTATCAATATGTTTGACATTTTTTACATATGCTTTGAAGAACTGAGAAATGCATGGAACAGAAGTTGTAGACCTGTCATTGGACTTGATGAATGCTTCTTAAAGTGGGATTTGAATGGAGATCTACTTGCTGCAGTAAGTCAGAATGCAGATAATAGAATGTTTCCCATTGCATGGGCAGTTTTCAGAGGTGAAAATAAGGACACATGGGGCTAGTTTGTTAAAAAGCTTAAGGTGGGTCTTAACTTAAGCAATGGATACAATCAGACAATAATTTCAAATAAACAAAAGGTAAAGTACTCATTGATATCAACTCTTTATGTTTTGTAAGATGTCTTTGTAACTGATATTATTTACTTGATTGGTAGGGTCTAGTTTTAGCTATAGAGGTTGAGCTACCTCAAACAGAACATCGAATGTGTGCTAGGAACATTTAGAGTCTTATATATGGTTGCGTCAAAAATTCAATAATGGGTTGGAGTTTAAGGATCAATTTCCAAAGTACTCATTGAAGACTCAACATGATGTGAAGATGGCTAAGTCAGAAGCTCATAGAATTGCTGTCATATGTTGCATAGAAAATCTCTCATTTATATATTATTGTTCAGTGGAAGTGCCTCTGAAAAAATGGATGGTTAAAGTGTGCCAAATGCAACAAAATCATGGTAAATCAAGTCGAGTATCTATTCTGAAGCAAGGTGTAATTGTTAGATTGTTTAAAGAAGAGATCAACGACTCCATTAAAGCAAATTACAACATTGTCGTCCCTTTATCAAAATGTTATAGAGGAAGACACATAGCTTTGGAATCTATCTTCGAAGGACAAACCATACAGTTTGGGAAGTTATAGGATTATGAAGCTGAATTAAAGAAATCACACAATGGCATCACAACAGAGTTGAACACTATCCAAGTAAATGGTATCAATATGTTTGAATTTTTTACATATGCTTTAAAGAACTGAGAAATTCATGGAAGAGAAGTTGTAGACAGTCATTGGACTTGATGTCTTAAAATGGGATTTAAATGGAGATCTACTTGCTACAGTAAGTCAGAATGCAGATAATAGAATGATTCCCATTGCATGGGCAGTTTTCAGAGGTAAAAAACAAGGACACATGGGGATGGTTTTTTAAGAAGCTTAAGGTGAATCTTAACTTAAGAAATGGATACAATCTGACAATAATTTCATAAAAGGTAAAGTATTCATTGATATCAACTCTTTATGTTTTGTAAGATGTATTTGTAATTGCTATTATTTACTTAATTGGCAAGGTCTAGTTTTAGCTATAGAGGCTGAGCTACCTCAAGAAGAACATCGAATGTGTGCTAGGAAAATTTATGCAAATTGGATGAAGCTTGCTTTAGAAGGTTAGAGTATAAAAACTTGTTATGGAGTGGTGCATTTAGCTACATAGTAGGTGATTATGAAGAAAATATGAGATTACTAGAGACATATGATGAAAGTGCAAATGAAGCACTTCTAAGATTTGAACTAGAAAGGTGGTGTAGAGCCTTCTTCACTCTTGAATCACAATGCCCATATGTGCAAAACAACCTGTCTGAAAGCTTCAACAAGACAATTAAAATGGCAAGGACGAAGCTTGTCATCAATTTGTTAGAAGATATTAGAAGACAAGTTATGAAAAGGATGTCAAGAAAGAAGGAAATGTCATATAAGTGCAACACGATTCTAACCCAAAAACAATGGCCCTTCTTGAGAAAACAAGGCTGGATAAGAGATATTTTTTAACCATACGCAGTAGCTCGCGTTTATATGAGGTTATTGAACAAGACATTGGATACACTGTCAATCTAGCATCCCACCAATGTCCTTGTTGTAGGTGGGATCTAACATGTATTAACTTGCCATTTTCTTAAAATTGTCTCACGGTCTGCCTAGTTTACGTATCAATTTTGTTAGGTATCCCATGTAAGCATGCAGTTTGTGTGCTATAATAGACGTGTCACACCTCATGTTCATCCTCCACATAGCACGAGGTAGCAAATTTGGAGCGGGTTTCAGATTAAAGGCAACTCACCATTAGTATTTCCTCTTGAACTCATGTAGTTCTATTTGTATTTTCATCTATTTCAGACTCATTTATTGATTCAGGTTACTCTTATTCTTTCTCTTGGATTTATTTTCACACTAGGATGGTGTGAAGTAAGTCCGGGGGAGGGTGTAATAATACTAATTATGTTTTCATGTTTCTGTTTTTTGGTGAAAATTTTCAAATTTTTCGTTTTGATTTAAGTTGTCTAATCGAGTCAAAGGAACCATGATCAAAATCAATGATGACTATTAACGTAGTGTGAGTGTAGTATCGATCTATTTACATTATTGGCTTAGATTTAACTGATGTGTTTAGGATTGGAACCCCATTGCTAAATGATTTGCTTCTGAAAATTCTGAGTCTTTTGGATTATTGATGATTTGCTGCTAGCTCTACCATGATAGGTCTGGACTTAATTTCTCTTGCTTATGGTGTTGGTATACTCTGAAAGCTAGGTACTTTTCTC
The DNA here is from genome assembly GCA_900406425.1 of Iberis pinnata. Classification (NCBI taxonomy): domain Eukaryota; kingdom Viridiplantae; phylum Streptophyta; class Magnoliopsida; order Brassicales; family Brassicaceae; genus Iberis; species Iberis pinnata. Next base: position 5,634 of record OVBE01008161.1, read on the forward strand.
TTCAGTTCTCTGTAAAACCGACAAGTTCTTTCAGTATGATCTGGATCCTTTCTCTCTCTCCCTTTAGAAAAAAGTTTAAATTATACAGAAAAAGGATTAAACAGTGGACCTCGAAGTTTGTTTCCTCATCCCATAAAATCGGCTGCTAAAAAAAGCGCATAAATGCAAAGAAAAAAAGAAAAATTAAGAAAAAGAAAAGAGAAGTGAGAAAGGGGGAAAAAGGATCAGGACCACAAGTCGATTGATGTTCTATTTTGTGTAAGCGCTTTGATAGAAAAGGTGTTCGAGTGCATTGATCGATACCCCATAGGTAAAAATGCATTTATCTGAACTTATTTTAATATAAGGAGCTGGTTGAGATGAGTTGATGATTTGATTGATTTGAGATTAAAAGTATGAAGCATTTTATTACTTAGGTTGTGGTAAACAGTTCATATGCAATGGTTATCTAAGATTAGTGGCTTTTGAATTATGATATCTATGCTTGAGGTTTCTCAGATTTTGTAAGTTTCTGTGTGGTCCCTTTCAAACTTCTTCACCATATTTGGTCTTACTTTACTTGAGGAAAAGCAAAGATCCAAGTATGGGGGAGTTGATATTACTCGGTTTTAATGCATTTAAGTGGACATTTATGTCTGCTATTATGCATTATCCGAGCCTTTTCATTGCATTTTTTATATATTTTCATATTTCTAGGTGTTCGGGACGTTTTGGATACAAATTGGCATATTTTGATGCAGAATCCGGCAGAAAGATCAGAATTTTTCCAATTTTTTAAAGATTTTCTCATGGATGGATTTAGCTGAAATTTGGACACAAGATAGCTACGTGAGTTATATCTCATATGGAAGTGGTTTGAAGTCAATCCATTGGTGAAATCAAGAGTTATGACGATTTTATTGAACATTTGTCAAGTTGGCTCGCAGAAGAAGCATGTGCAGAGACAGACCGAGGGGTCCAGATTTGGACCTATCGGTCCAGTAAAACAGAGAGAAAAGAAAATATAGACTGATGGGTCCAGTTCAGACCGATCAGTCCACCTACCTCGAGAATTTTGAAGATTTTTCATATTTTGGAAAAGTGTCCTCAAGCTTATCCAACTTTTCATATTTTAATTTATTTTCTTTTCTACTATAAAAGCCTTTTGGCTAAGTTTTATTAACTTACACTTTATTTTATTCTAAATTTTACAGAGAGACAGATCTGAACCCAGTATTTCTGGAGAAGATTTATGAACTCTGTTTTTTTATTTATAATATCTATTTTTCTTTATTGATTATGAGTTCTTCTTTAATATTGAATTGTTTATGTTTTTTAATGTCTCAGTAGTTCTCTAGTTAGATTTTAGGATTTCCCAGGGAAACCAGATTTAATTGTTAGGGTTTGTCATAAAGGAATTGAAATTGTTAGGTTCTTAGTCTAGACTTTTTCTTAATGCATAAATTAGAGTAGCTAACTAGATCATTGATATTTGATTGATAAACACAAAAGGATTTGGTAGAAATCTGATCTAGTCTAGATGAATAAGTTTCTTTTCTTGCGGAAGTAATGTCTTAGATACTTATGAACATATCAAATCTGAATTTAATGTATGGTTGAATTATCTAAATACGGCGGGAGTTTATCTTTAGTAATTCGAACATAGGGATATAATATTTCGGGAGGAGATTAGTCTTATTTTGTCTTTTGAGTTGAGAACTATTTTCAAAAAAAAATCCTTGCATAATAACTTGACTTTTCAACCTGACTACATGCGGATTTTCTATTGTTTGGCGCTTTAGTTTATTGATTTACTTAGTTTATATTTATTGTTATTTGCTTTTAATTCAGTTTCAACCAATCTTTATAATTTGTCTTAGCTTGATTCGATTTAAAAATGAAAGTGTACTATTGTTCTCTGTGTGATTCGACCCTATCTATGTTATATTGATTTATTCTCTGCAGTATAGTTTTAGGAATTAAATTTTATCTCTATCACCGGAGTAATGTCGGCACGAAAACTAAGGCCAAATTTCCACTCGCATACGATAATCGTCCTCATCTTATTTCTATTATGAACTATCTTGCATGGCCCCAGTCAATTGGGTATATTAGCAAAGTGAGAAATTGAATTAAGCAAAAACGATGTCAAATATCAGGCAAAGACTTGTGCAAAATCACAGGTCCTTGCCAATTTTCTGGTAGAACTCCCCACAGAAAGCATGACGAACAAGGAACCAAACTCGATCTGGACCCTCCACGTCGACGGATCTACATCCAAACAGGGTTCAGGAGTTGGGATCCAACTCACGTCACCAATTGGAGAAATACTAAAACAATCACAACGGCTAATTTTTGACGCGTTAAATAACGAAGCGCTTATCGCCATAATACAATTAGCCCATGGATTCAAAATACGAAATATCCATTCTTATTGCGACTCAGAACTTGTCATGAGTCAATTTAGCGAAGAATACGAGGCGAAGGACAAAAGGATGGAATCATACCTGAAACTCATCCAGAATCTTTCCCAAGGCTTTAACCAGTTCGGCCTCACACGAATACCTCGCTCAAAAAATGTGCAGGCCGACGCCTTGGCAGCTCTAGCTTCGAGCTTTGACCTAGGTCTTAGACGAGTCATCCCCGTGGAATTCGTCGAACATCCAAGCATCGGTCCTCTGATCGTTATAAATCTGATCCAATCGCCAGACAAAGACGTCAATGAAATAGATCAACCCGGAGAAAATCAGGAACAATCTGAATACGGGAGCGATAAACCATGGTTGCAGGAGATTCAAGCTTACATAGCCAAAGGTACCCTCCCTGAAAAGAAATGGGCCGCTTGAAAAGTAAAAATTCACACCGCTCGATACGCTCTAGTAGACGGAGAAATTTACAAACAAAGTTTTTCCGGACCTCTCATGCGTAGAAGGAGACAAATTGCAAAAATCATGGAAGATCTCTACTCCGGTTCATGCAGAAATCATTCCGGCAGAAGATCCCTCGCAATCAAAATACAACGTCATGGCTATTACTGGCCGACCATGGCCAAGGATTATAAAAAGTTTGCCCGCAAGTGCGGAAAATGCCAGAGGCATGCACCAACAATTCACCAACCCATAGAACTCCTCTTTTCCATTTCAGCACCATACATGTTCATGCGATGGGCGATGGATATCATCGAACCTATGCACAAGTCTAAACAAAAACGCTTCCTACTAGTCCTAACGGATTTTTTTCAAAATGGGTCGAAGCCGATTCATACGCCAGCATTAAGGACGCTCAAGTCTAAAATTTCCTGTGGAAGAATATCATATGTAGACACGGAATCCCGTACAAAATCGTGACAGACAATGAGTTTCAATTTATTTCGACAAGATTCGAGGCGTTTTGCGAAAAGTGGAGGACACGACTAACCAAATCAACTCCCAAATACCCCTAGGGCAACGGCCAAGCGGAAACTATCAACAAGACCATCTTAGATGGGCTCATAAACATTTAGACGCTAAAAAGGCATGTGGGCCAGAGAACTCGAGGGAGTCCTTTAGTCGCATAGAAAAATGTCGAGAAGAGCAACAAGAGAAAATCATTTAGCTCTCGTATACGGATGAGAATGCATGATCCCTGCGGAAGTCGAATTCATGGGAATACGCATAAAGCTGCTCATAGAGCAAGAAGAAACGAACAGTCTAATGCTGCTAGATAATCTCGACCTCATCAATAAGCGCCGAGATCACGCCCTCATATGAATCCAAAATACCAACAAGCTGCCAAAAAATACTATAACTCAAACGTACGAAATCGCATGTTCAAAGAAGGCGACCTGGTCCTACACAATCTTTTAAAACACTGTAGAACAAAATGCATGAAAACTGGGAGCGAACTGGGAAGGATCATACAAAATCACGAAAGTAGTCCGACCAGGCGCATACCAAATTGCTACGACTCACAATGACAAGATTCCGAGAACCCGGAACGCGATGCATCTCAAAAAATAATATCACTAAGAAACGACACCCTAACAAACTGAACTACAAGACGTCTTGATCCCCGAAAAGGGTACGTTGCCAACTTTTCGCAAAAAAGTGTAATTGTCCCCTCTCTAAAAAAAGGGAGTGGATACATATACGTATACTCGTATACTCCCATATTTCAAAATAAATCTTCTCACGATTCACACACATTAAATTTCACTCAAAAACGCTCAAGTAACAACAAAACCATCGTACAACCCGGAAGCGGGGATCATACGAATACTTTTCTTAACGAAAATTCAAATACCCTCCTCGTTCGCACAGACAAGCATGCCTTTCAAAAAATCGTAGGAACATTTCTCGAACACATTCTAAAACTCAAAACCCTCGAACGAAAAAGAACTTTCAGAAAAATCAAGACATCGCGAACTTCCGAAAAAGAACTTTCGGATTCGTACGAACACGGTCTACACAGACTTCAAAACTAAAATGAGCAAACTCTCGCTCCTATATTCAAAAAATCGTAGGAACATTTCTCGAACACATTCTAAAACTCAAAACCCTCGAACGAAAAAGAACTTTCAGAAAAATCAAGACATCGCGAACTTCCGAAAAAGAACTTTCGGATTCGTACGAACACAGTCTACACAGACTTCAAAACTAAAATGAGCAAACTCTCGCTCCTATATTCAAACCCGTCGATTGGCCCCCAACGGACGAACTAGTCACCTAATATTTCGTAAGATTGGTTCTCACACATCCGAGACAAGTATAAACAGCGTTATAAAAACCGAAATTTTGGTCAAAACTTCCCAAAGACATAAAAATTATCTTCAGAGAGATGCTCGGCTTCCAATTGATGTGAGTATCTGCATATTCTAATATCAAAACTGAATCAGGTTGAAATTGTATACAGGATACGTAAGTCGGGATAATCACTACACCCCTTAAAATTGAGTGTACACCTAGGTCTTGCCCTAAACCCAGCACACTGGTTTCTAACATCTCTAGAAATAGTATCAAAAACTGATACGAGATCCCTAAACTTGTCTCTTTTCTTCCACCCGCAAATTCACAAAACCCAAAAACTGGGTTTTCTGGAAAAAGTTCGTGTCCGAACCGAATAAGCGAGCGTAACGACCATTGGAGAACAAGACGCAAACTGACTACTTGTGTCCATAACTCCAAACATAATAGAAAAATGTTATTCATTGATATAAAGCTGCAAAGTGGCGAAAACAACCTGTAGCCACACAAGGCCGGACGATAATTTTAAACGGCCATACCAGGCCAAAGAAAACCGATTCAGAAACTTAAAATTTAAAACGTCCTAAATAGGACAAAAAAATTGATTGATCATTCAGGATGAGGATCTCGTCCTCATCCGCTTCACGACCAGAATCCTCTGTCGCGCCATCACCCGCCTCACGGGGCTCATACTCCTTGCAACCGCGCTCCACCGGACCCTCAACCGACTGTGGAAGAACATAATCGCCAATGCCCAGTTCGGTTCCAACCGTCAGAACCGCGTAACTTGATGAACCGACTGCAGTCTGCACTTGATCTTGAAGATGGCATAACTCCTTCGCCTTAGCTTTCCTAGCTTTCTTCTCCTTCAGCAGAGAGCTCTTGGAGTTGAGATACCTCTAAGGAATAGGCACTATTGATCACTCCTAACTTTGCCTCCAGCTGCGACGATTTCTCCTCCGACTTTGTTAGCCTCTTTGTAAAACACTTCACCTCCGACCCGCAATCGCTGGATATCCCGTCAATCAAAGACACAAGTTGCGTAAAAACAAAAAAAGGATGAGCATATAACGGATGCAACAAACAAAAAATAGCGCACGTACAAACCTTGGTACAATGCCGCGACATCGTTCTTGGACTCCAAGCTCTTTACAGTGAAGGTCCAGTCTCAGCCCCTTACGCGCACTTTATCTTCTCAGCTGCCCCGAAGATAGGACAAGACCTCTTGCATGCTCTGAGGGGAGTAACGGGGGCGGTTTCAGCAGTGGGCATCCCAAGGACAAGCTACCGTTTGATAGGAGGAGGAGGAAGAGGAGGCATCAACTCACCCCCATGCTCGGAACCCCCGATGGGGATTGGGGTTGTCAAAGAACTTGTCGAAAGAATCATTCCATGATCTGTGTCGGGCAAAGAAGGGGGCACCGAGTCAGGCACGACAGCCAACATTACGATCGACATCAAGGACTCCGTCGGAACATCAGAGGCATGGCATTTCATCTCGACATCTCCTCTTAGAAGTTTTAAATTGGTCATTTAAGTGTGATGATCCACCATAAAAATCATTAGCACTCCATATTACGTAAATATATCTAGATATATATATANATTTAAGTGTGATGATCCACCATAAAAATCATTAGCACTCCATATTATATATATATATATATATATATATTGCTTATTAAAATATAATATATTATTTTAATATTTATCTTATATTTAACATAATTATTCTTTTTTATCATGATGTCCATGCTTAAATTAACATAACTAAATTTTTTTGCCAGTACATGCCTCATGCTTGTGCTTTTTTAACTTACACTTAGAGAATTAATTTTTCTTTTATTAGTTAGACACTTTTACTTCTTTTATAATTTTAATTTTTTTAAGATACATATTATTTTTGTTTGCCGTTTAAAAAGGCTCTTCGTGAGATTCAAGAAGAGAATAGAAAAATCAGGCTCACTTCTGAAGCTAAATTAGGTGCAACAAATGCTCTCGTCCAATTGTTATAACATTTTAACGGTCTCCCAAAGTTTATATATTCACTTATGTAATAATGAAAAAAATTTATGCTCTAAGATAAGAAAGAGAGAGAAGCAAACAATTCAACATACTGGTATGCNGTCGTGTATTTTTTGTCGAGTTCGGGTTCGGATTTCGGATTTCGGGTTTTTTGCCCACCCCTACTGGTATGCCTTAACTTGCGAGTTTCCAATCTTTTTACATTCTCTTACCTCTTTGTCTTTGGTTTGATATATGTCTTCAGGGTGCTCTTTGAATTAATATGGAAAGATTATTTTAGGTTTTCTTAATTGAGTGTGGAAATTCCCTCTTCCATTTAGGTAACAATATAATGCTTTGATTTTGAACTCAAGGCAATGTGGTTACGGTGAATTAGAAATAGCATGTTTTGCTTCATAGGTGATTCGAGAAACGTGCAAAAATAAATCAATGATTTATATATTATTCTTCAATATATAGTCCAAATTTATAAATTTTATTATAAAAGTGTATATCCTATATTTATTATGTAGATATTTGTGAATATTATTTCGTAGCTCATCTAAATTAAAAACTCGCACGTAGCGCGGATAATCCCTAGTTTGAAAAAAAATTTGATATATTCATTCTTAAATGTATCAACGTCTTATAAATTGTTTTTTTTAAGTACTTCTTATTAAATTTGATACAATATTAATATCAATGTTTTGTTGATGCTAATTATATGAATTATTAAGTGATGTGAAGTTATCATTTACATCATTTTTTCTAAAAACTTTTGTGGGTCAAATTATTAATTGATGTGAAGTTATCATTTATGTCTTATTAACCGATGTGAAACTTGATTCATTTGTATTAGTTATTCTAAAGTGATATAAGTGATAAATAATAATATTAATATTAATTGATGTTAATATTTTTAAAATAATAACATTTGTATTTTATTTATTTAGTAAATATGAACAAATTATACTAATATATATATAGTAATTATAGTTTTTGTATATATTTTACTTTTTGCTTTATATATGTGTAATTTTTTTAAATTGACGCAATATTAATATCGATTTTCAGTTATGTTAATTAAAAGTGTAGTTATATCAGTTATTAATTATTAATTGATGTAAATTTATATTTTGTTTTATTTTTTAAAATAATTTAAATCCGTATTAATTTATGTTAACTATTTAAATTAATTTGAATGATAAATCATTTATATCAATTTAATTAAAACTGGTGTTACTATTTTTAAATTACAAATATTTATTCAAAATGATGTAAAATTGTATGTTTAATATCATTTATGAAGAAACAATTCTATTTCATATTATTTACAAATAAATATATTATTTTATATCAACCGGGGCTTCTAGCTCTGGTGGTAAAAGGCTTACAGCTGTGAGTTCCGCCACCTGGGTTCGAATCTCGGCCACCGTCAATTAACATGGGGTGAATTCGGCGGCCCTCCTGGATACCCTTGGCGACTGCGGACGCTTTGGGCCTAGTCGGAGTCTTTCGGGGCTCCGGATACCAGGATCATCAAAAAAAAAAATATATATATATATATTATTTTATATCATTTATTTTTGTGATGTATAATTATTGTTGCAATACAACATTTTCCTTGTAATGGCTTATTTATTGTGTGTTGTTTTGATTTCTCAAAATTTTGCAGATATATTTTGCTTGCTCATGTTTTTACAATATATTCATGTTTTTAACTTACTTGTTCCTAAATTCAAAGCATGCAATCCTATAACGTGTATCTTTTTTTTTTTTTTTTTTTTTTTTGNACCTATAACGTGTTTGTTGAGATGTTATAAAAGAAGGTGCAAACAAAAAAAAAGAAATATTAATTGTTTTTTATTTAAAGCTTCACTAGATAAATATTTTATAGGGAAAATTACTATCACTACCATAAAATGGATACCATATTGATTTTCTCTTACTATTATTACCATATTTCACATCAAATCAGATTACTCACTTATCCTTTTTATTAATTTACGCTATAAAAAATAAAAAATTTGAAAGTATTCCCTTTATCAATTAAAAATTGATACACAATCCACTTTGCATTAAATTTTTTAAAAACGGACAAAACTTGGGTTCATCCTTTTGTGAATTTTCAAATTCACCTCACTTATTTACACCAATTATATTGCCACCTAGGATTAGTAAAAAAACATTAAATTAAATGATTAGTTTCCAAAATATAAATTCTAAATCCTAAAATATAAACTCTAACCCTAAAATATAAACTTTAAACCCAAAATATAAAAACCAAAAATATCAACCATAAACCCTAAATATAAACCTTAACGCCAAAATTATAAACCCTAAACCCCAAAAAATTATTATAACCCAAAAATATAAACCCTAAACCCCAAAATATAAATCATAAACCTCAAAATACAAACTCCAACCTCTAAACACAAATATAAATCCTAACCCAAATATAAACCTTAACCCCCAAAATATAAACCCTAAACCCCAAAACCAAAATATAAACTTGTTGATACCAGGTTTAGCACCTGCTCCCAAAAGCCCATTTCGACATAAGGCCCAGCTAGGCGCCGACTTGGAGAAGATGGACCGAAGTGAAGACCAGCAGAATGGGCCGATCTGGCGAACTGGGCCGTCCAGCTCGCGGCCCATTAGTTTAAGCATATGTAATTAGGGTTTTCACATGTATCTTCCCTATAAATATCCATGTAATCATTCTTAAAGAGATAGATGAAATTCCTCAGAGCTTCTACCCACAAAGTCTAAGACCTAATACCTAGAATTAAGTCTTGATTCAACAAAACTCAAAATATATTTTTGGGTTAGGGATTTATATTTTGGATTTAGGGAATGTGTTTTGGGGTTTAGGGTTTATATTTTGGGGTTTAGGGTTTATGTTTTGGGGTTTAGGGTTTATGTTTGGGGTTTTAGGGTTTATATTTGGGTTAGGGTTTATATATGTGTTTAGGGTTTGGGGTTTATATTTTGGGGTTTAGGGTTTATATTTTGGGGTTTATATTTTGGGTTGAGGTTTATATATTGGGGTTTAGGGTTTATATTTTGGGGTTTAGGGTTTATATTTTGGGTGTTAAGGTTTATATTTGGGTTAGGGTTTATATTTGTGTTTTTGGGGTTTATATTTTGAGATTTAGGGTTTATATTTTGGGGTTTAGGATTTATATTTTGGGTTAGGTTTACATTTTCGTGTTTAGGTTTATATTTTGGGGTTTAGGGTTTATATTTTTGGATTTAAGGTTTATATTTGGGGTTTAGGATTTATATTTTTTGTTTAGGGTTTATGTTTTGGGGTTTAGGGTTTATATTTTGGGGTTAGACATTATATTTTGGGATTTAGGATTTATATTTTAGAAACTAATCATTTAATTTTACTAATCATATGTGGCAATATGATTGGTGTAAAGAAGTGAGGTGAATTTGAGAATTCACCAAGGAGGTGAAGCTAAGTCTATCCCTAAAAAACATAATCTCTATCTTTTTTTTTTGTTTCTCTTTCTTCTTCGTTTCTTTTTCCAACAGCGAGATATTGAACAAAAAGATCTCTTGAAAAAAAATCCACCACCAACTTCCACCACAAATTTCCGGCTTAAACCCGGCACCGACGAATATAGCATGAAAGATTCCGGCGATTCTTCGAAGAAAAGATTTGAGAGTTCAGTGGACAAAACGAGAAGCAAAATACAAAACTCTGTCCATGAGAGTATTACAGAAAGAACCACAGATACGGTGAAAACAAACGTCCCCCATGGACACGATCCTGTCCAACGAAATCTGGCCAGTTCGTCCACCATCGCGTTAGGGTCAAATCTGTGTCCAGATCTGGTCCACCGCAATATGGATGGACCAAATGTCAGACCAGGTGGATGTTGTCCATACTAGAAAAAAGGTTATGGGGTGGACGAAACAAAAACGAAAATTGTCATGGACATTATCACAAACTTCATTACAAAAAAATACTTCATGGACAATAAAAAACATCTAGTCCGTACAACCGAAACTAATTATGTCCATAATTTTAAATCGCACAGACATTCACCTCTTCCATAGCTTCGCTTTAATGACAGCAAGAAAAAAATTCCTAACATAATTTTTTCATTAATTCTTGCCTTGAATAGAATTAATTGGTCCATGACGTGCAGCTCAATATTAATGGCGGATCTAAGAAATTAATGATTTACAATTAAAGTTATTAATAATTATGGTAATTGTTATTATTTTATTTACTTAAACTCATTCAATCAAATTAAAAGCTCATTAATGTTCCAGTTTTCGTCAAATACTCCTGCCAAAACGAGACGCAACTGAAGAGGTCTTTTTCGTCATTCTCGCATACCAAACTGATCCACCTTTATGGTATGGATTATAAAGATTGCTCATTATGGTATTTCATCTAAACATTATTGATTTTTAATAAAACGAGATGTTAAAGAGACAATAAGATTAGAGGTAACATTAGTGGTAAGCGTATGCCTCAAATACTTTGAGGACTTGGGTTCGAATTCCATTAATACCTTTTTTATTTATATTTGTTTTTCTATTTATTTTTTCATCTATCATATTTTAAAAATATTAATATTTTAATTTATATTTGATCTTAGAGCATTTACTATTACTAGATAATAAAAACTAGAATATATCTCATTTATTTCTTAAAAATAAATTCAACATAATAAAATAAATATTCTATTTAGGATAAATATATTCTAATTATAACTGAAAGATATATTTAATTTAAATATAAGAACATAGTTATACATATATATTTTAATATATAGAGTTTGCTAATTTTCATTATATAACTATATTAATTCAATAAAAACTATTTTATTAGAAAAATTATATTAACATAACATATTTTAATATATAGAGTTTGCTAATTCTGTTACTTCTCTTCGCCTTCCTTAATAAATTAATATAATCTTCATAATTTAAATTTGTTAATTGAATTTTATTTTCATATAAAGCAAAATATTTTCATGTATGGAATTAACAAACATTGATTAATAATTATCCACAAAGTTAATAATTTCATTTATTTTTTTAAACAATGTAGGCTAAAATAATATAAAATTATAAAGTTAAATATAACACATATATTCATATTTTGAATTAATATAATTATATATATTATTTTTAAAATAATTTTCTTTTTT
>OVBE01008162.1:0-17514 GCA_900406425.1 Iberis pinnata
TGCAAATCCTCAAGATCAATCATATCCCCCCCCCCCAACAAAATACCTTTGCACAGAATTCTGGGCACTCATATGGCCAGAAATTAGGTGGTTTTCAACAAGTAGCTCAACCTCAGTTTCAAAAAGAAAAAAAGATGGAGTTAATGCTGAAGCAAATATTGGAGAGTCAACAACAATCTGAGAAGAATCTGAATGCGAAGTTGGATGGTATGTATAACGATTTGAACAACAAATTCGAATCATTATCTACTCATGTGAAGAAGCTGGATGTACAAGTAGCTCAAACTTTGGAAGCAGTTAAAAGAAAAGCTGGTGTTTTACCAGGAAAGGTTGAAGATAATCCTAAGGGATATTTCAAGGCGATGAATTCAAATTCTGGTGAAAAGGAAGACGAATCTGCAAAATCTGCAGATTTTCGAAATTTTAGAACTAATTCAAAGGTTCAGATTGATCGATCCAAAAATTCGGAAATTCCCAGAAGTTTTAGATCGATCGATCTCACTTGGATCAATCGATCCATCCGGTTTGAAAAATTACGAAAAATGATCGATCGATCCATCAGATCGATTTTAAAAAAGTGAAGAGATCGATCGATCCACTCATGGATCGATCAATCCACCTCTGCAGCCTACACAATCTTCAAAACTACTTGAAAAATTTCAGACCTCGTGCCCCAATAGACCTCAGGTTCCTAATGAAGATCATGTGTACTATGATATTGTTTCTCAAAAATTTCTTCCATTAAGAAGACTTCAGAAGTTAGAGGATCCAACTGAATTCGTAATTTCAGTTAAATTTAAAGGATTTTTGTTCAAGGAATCACTTTGTGACACTAGTGCTAATGTCAGCGTCATGTCGAAGATGGTCGCTAAAAATCTGGGACTAAAAGATATCAGACCATCATAAATGTCTTTTGCATTGGCTAATAATTCTGTTGTATCTTCAAGTGGTTTTGTGGCTGATGTGATGGTGCAAGTAGGAGATTACATAGTTCATGTTGATTTCCATGTCTTTTACACAAATAGAAATTCAGAAGGGTCACTAGTTATGGGGAGACCTTTCTTAGAATCTGTAGGAGCTGTGATGCATGTTCCCAAGAAGTGCATCTATCTCACCAATATCCAGAAAATGTATTGTTATCCCTTAGTACCTTACATTCCTACATCGAGGATCATCATGATCAGAGAGGTAAAAGCGACGCAAACTTCTCAGGCTGAATCTGAAGATTCTGATGTCAAAGTCATGCACAAGGAATCTCAAGTTCCAATCATGGGTTCAACCCCAAGAGTCAAGAAAAGGGGTAAGATAAACTTGAAGTAGATCAATGAGAATGCCGAGTTCGATTTGACTAATCGAGGAAAGGTTATAGGTGCTCTAAAACCAGCTTCAAAGGACAAGAAAAACAGTGATGGGAATTTGAAAGAGGTCAAAAAGAACACTCATCTGACTTTGATTCCTAAGTCATTAAGTGAAGAATGGGTCGAGTTTAAAGTAAAGAGTAAGGGTTTTCCAAAACCTTTATCTAAGGTTAGAATTCCCTTTGCTCAAGATCTTTAAGTCAAGGGAACATATTTCAAAAAGGCAGCGATGAATAAGATGCTGAAGCTGCAGATCTTGGATGTGGATGGTAGATCTATTGCCTCTATTGGTGCTGATGTAGGTTTATCATAGAAGGTAGGTTCGTCTAGCTATAGACGTTAAATAAAGCGCTGAGTGGGAGGCAGCCCACTAATTTAATTTTGTTTGGTTTTTTTTGAGTCAATCCTATTTAGTTTACTAACTTATTAATTTTTAGTTTTGAGTTTAAGAAATGTTTCAGGAAATTTCAGGAATTTGGTCGGACATAACGATCGATCGATCCATGCCCATGGATCTCTTTAAAATGTTGTTAGAGATCGATCGATCCATCCAGGGATCGATCGATCCTTCATATTAAAAACCAGTCGATCTCTTGTCCCAAGTAAGTACTGAAACTCTTTTGAACTATTCGTTTTATCTATTTATTTTATGGTCATTATTCCTTCTCTTGGGTATATTTTCACACCGGGACGGTGTGAAGTAAGTCTGGGGGAGGGAGTATAGTTACTAGCCATGTTTTGTGTCTTTGTGGATGTTTCATCAGTTTGGTGAAAATTTTCAAAATTTTTCGTTTTCGAATTAGTCGTGTCTAGTCGAGACAAAGGAACAATGACCAGAATTTGTGATGATAACCAACCTAATATGAGTATGGTATTGATTTTTTTAGATTATTGGCCTAGATTTAACTGATATGTTTAGGATTGGAACCTCATTGCTGATTGTTTTGTTTCTGAAAGTCTGAGTCTTTTGGATTGTTGATGATTTGATGCTAGCTCTGCCATGATAGGACTTAATTTGAACTTAATTTCTTTTTCTTGTGGTGGTAAGATACTTTGAAAGCTAAGTGCCTTGCTTTTCAGTTTTCTGTAAAACCGACAAGTTCTTTCTGTATGATCCAGATCCTTCCTCTCTCCCCCTTCAGAAAATAAAAAATGGTTCAGAAAAAGGATTGAAAGCATGACCTAGAAGTCCGTAGTCAAACCCAGCGAATTGCCGACTGCTAAAAAAGTAAAAAGAAAGAAAAATGCAGAAATGCGAAAAAGAAAAGAAAAGAAAACCAGTAATAAAAAGAAAATAAGAAAAAAAAGAAGTGAGAAAGGGGGAAATAGGGTCAGGACCAGAAGTCGATTAATGCTCTGTTTGGTATGGACATTTTAATTGAAGAGGTGCTTGTGCGCATTTGAATTGATACCCTATAGGTGAGAATGCATTTATCTTAAATAAATTGAACTTAATGAGCTGGTTGAGATGACTTGATGGTTTGATTGATATTGGATTTTTAAGTAGGAAACATGCTTTTAGTTATGTGGTTGTAAATAGTTCTTCCATAGTGGTTGTTTAGGATCAATATCTTTTGAGTTTTGATATTTATGCTTGAGGTTGCTGAGATTCTGAGAGTTCCTGTGTGGTTTAAAAACCTTTTCTCTAGATTGGGTCTTGCTTCACTTGAGGACAAGCAAAGATCTAAGTCTGGGGGAATTGATATCACTCGATTTGATGCTTTTTAGTGGGTATTTATACTTGCTATTTGGCATCATTCGAGTATTTTTCTTGTATTTTTGGCATAAGTTCATGTTTCTAGGTTTTTTTGGATGTTGTGGAGAAAAAAGGCGGATTTATGCACAAAATGGATGCGATCTGAGAAATGCAGAAGCAGAGTTCAGCAGAAGAGTCAAAAGTTATTCGACATTTGAAGATGTTTCCATGATTGGAATGAGCTGAGACTTTAACTCAAACTGGCCACGTGATTTATGACGAACAAAATTTATGGCGATTTTACTGAGAACTGGTCAAACTGTCTCGCTGAAGAAACATGTGCTGCACATGAGGGAGTCAAACGATCGATCTATGTGGAAGCTTATCAAACTTACGTAAATTAGGATAGATCAATCCACACTTAGATCGATCGATCCGTGAAGAAGAAGGATGTCAGATCGATCGATCCACACTTGGATCAATCGATCCATATGCTCAAGATTACTTGAAGATTTCCAAAAAGACGTTTTCGTCCTCAAGACTTATCATTGGTTTTCCTTATTGGGTTTTACATTCTTTTTTAACTCTATATAAGCTTGAGGCTTAGGGTAAAACACAATACACACCACAAAATAAAAAACATAGATTACAATTCATTACTTTTTCTTTTGAGAGCTTTTCTGAGAGAGACGAATCCTAACACCTGTATTTGGAAAAAAATTATGAACTCTCTTATTTTATTAAATCTGGTTTTTGAATATGCTTTCTCTATCTATGATTGTTGATTACTTGGCTATGTCTGAGTAATCTCTTTGTTAGGTTTTAGGATTTCGAAGGGAAATTAGGTTTTGATAGTTAGGGTTTGACTTTAATGGATTCAATTTGTTAGGTTCTTAGTCTAGATTTGTTATCATTTCTTGAATTAGCTTGATCACCTAGTTCATGATCTTAGGTTAATAAATACAAAGGGATTTGGTTTAATTAATATGACCTAGTCTAGATGAATAAGTTTTTCTACTTGCGGGAGTATTGTCTTTGATTCTTATGAACATATCGAATTTGTAATCACTGCATGATTTAGTTGTCTAGTTTAGAGATCTAAGATTTCGGGAGAAGGTTAGTATTTATTTCCTAGCAATTCTATCATAGGGATCTAATACTTCGGGAGGAGATTAGTCTAATGTCGTTTTTTTGAGTTGAGAACAATTTTCATTTGTTAATCTAGCTTGTCAACCTGAACTTCAAACCTAAATACCTGTGGAACTTCCCTATCGCCTAGCGTTTTAGTTTATTGGTTTACATTCGCTTTTAATTATTCATTTTAATTTTCATTCGTTCGAAAAAAATCTCTCTTCTATTTTCTTCTTAGCTAGAATCAATTTTTAGAACTAAGAGCCTCACTATCTAGTCCTTGTGGGATTCGACCCTTTACTATGCTACAAAGATCTGTTCTCTGTAGTTGAGTTTTAGGAATTAAAACGTGAACCTATCAATATACCATACGTTGGGAAATCTCTTATGGTCCACATAAGAACCACACACATCTTAAAATTCTGTTGTAAAGACACGTCATACACAGGTTCCCCATAATTTCCTAATGTCTGCAACTCATAAATAAATGGTTGCAAAACCACGTCAAGCGCTTGTTTCGGATGTTCCGGCCCTGGTACAAAAACAGAGAGAAATAGAAACTCTCGGTTCATACACAAAGATGGCGGCAAATTGTAAGGTGTCACGTTGACCGGTCATAGAGAATACTTTCTGCCGTGCTTCCTGAATGGGCTGAATCCATCAGTACTTGATTCGAGATAAACATTTATTGTCTCGCTTGCAAAATCTGGATAAGTAGACTGAAAATGATGCCAAGCTTCTGCATCAGAAGAATGTGTAATCTCTCTATTGAATCTATGCTCAGCATGCCATCTCAAATCTTTCGCTACCGCTACTACTAGCAACAATATCATGTCGTTCACCATGTAAATACCAAATCTTATAACTCAGCATAAAACTATTTATATACAAGTGATTCCGAATCATATCTATCCTGATATTATGAGAATTCTGAAATACAGAGCATGGACATATTAACTTACGACTGCGTTGTGTCCGAGGTTGTCGACATGCTAATTCCATGAATTCCATAATACCACGCGCATATTCATCGTTCAAAAGGTTTATATCTGGATCCATTCTTTCACCATCCACCCATGATCGAAAATAAGGAGGAGTAGACATACTTTTGTAAAAAAAAATGTTGAATGTGTGAAGAATGAAAGTGTGGTGGTCTGTTTTTATAAGCGTTTTTTTTCTGACGGAATCCTGACGGACATATCCGTCAGAAAATATAAATACAACCGTTAGCTATGGTTATAAACGACTACTTTATACCGGACAAATTTCATGACGGATATGTTGACGAATTCCTGATGGAGCAGTATCTTTTAGGGCTCCGTAAGGAATTCCTGACATATTACAATCGGTCCGGACGTCCGGTCACTTTTGCCAGCTTTTATTGTAGTGGAAATAGTAAACCTTGTTTTACGAAATTAATTATGGCTAAAGAGGTTATTTATATATTTTATCTTAAAACTGTTTTAGATAATTAAAATATTAAATGTTGTGATACAGAGAAAATCACAATGATCATGACATATAGATATAAGAATATTTAATTCATTTCTATTTTACTATGATTTTTCTTATTGATGATAAATAAGATATTCTTTTTCACATAATATATTATTTTCCTCTCAAAATTTGTATATTGAATTAAATATTTAAAGTGATAAATGAATCATATACATGTTTTAGATTTGTTGCAAAAAATATGAAAGTTCACATAGATGAGAATAAAAACTCTTTTAAGTTTTTTTTTAAAATATTCATATATTAAAAGAAGAGTATTCCATGACAGCCCACAACTGTTTGAATTTTGTAAAAGGTTTAAATTTAACAAATAAACAGCTCATATTAATGGGCTATGTGATATCAATTTTTATTAAATAAGCGAGACGATCTGAAAAGGAAAATTGCAATAAATAACATGTAAAAAGTAACACTTAAACGTAGGTTTTCTTTCTCTCCTCCAATGATATACCATATATTCGTATAAACTCTAAAAATGTAAAGTCCACTTATGTCTTCTAAGTTTGCTTTTCTCTCTCTTTCTTTATTGTATATTCAATTTTTTTTTCTCAATAATCATTGTCATTTTTTTTGTAAGTCTTGGCAATTTTTTTTGGTTATTTTAACTTTTTTCATTATTCTTATTTATTGTGGGGTCTAAATTAAGAGTTTATGATTTATATTTTGGAGACTTAGGGTTTATATTTTGAGGATTTAAGGTTTACATTTTTGGGTTTAGGATTTATATTTTGGAATTTAGGATTTATATTTTGAGGTTTATGGTTTATATTTTGGGGTTTAGGGTTTATATTTTTAGGTTTAGGGTTTGTCTTTTGGGATTTAAGGTTTATGTTTTGGGGTTTAGGGTTTATGTTTTTGGATTTAGAGTATATTTTTGGGTTTAAGATTTATGTTTTGGGGTGTAGGGTTTGTATTTTGGGGTTTAGAGTTGGTATACATAGGTAGTCCGAATATTGTTTTGAAGTAGTCCAGCTGTTTTTAGGTTTATATTTTACTAATCAAATTTACTATTCACTTTTTTAAAATTATAAATTTTTTTAAAATATTTTAATCATGTTAGATTTAGAAAAAATGTGTTTTTAGATAACTTTATGTATTATTATTATTCAATTTTTGATGCTTTTATTTGCAAAAAGAATGAAAGAGGATGGAATCTAGAAATAAATAAATAAATAAATAAATAAATTGAGAGTGTGAAGAAGGGATAAATGAGATAGGTGTGCTATATTGTTGTGAGTTGTGCAAAAATTAATAATACACACCATTGGTTACTTTGTTAATTTTGGGGCTATTAATGGCTTTACACCAAATTAACCCATCTAAAAAGCCCTTACAACTTATTAAGTTAGTTTTAAGTTGTTTGACAATGTCAAAAATTTTATTTTCTTAGAAAAGAGATTTTTTTTTTTATAGTTTACAAATTGTTTTGGAAAAAAAAATTGCAATGGGATTAATCAGTTTTTACAAGAAACTAACAATGAGATTTATTCAACTGTTTTGGAAATAAATTAAATACCGAAGGAATCTGTTAACAAAATACATTCGTAACATTTTTTTTTTTGTTATAAACTTTGATTCATATATTGATGCAGGGTGCATTTCACGTGTGCATGCATATCACGTGATACTTGATTTGGTGTCTCCATATTTAATTTGGTGTTTACATATTTTATCTAGGCTTTATTTTTATCTCTTTAATATATTTGTGATTTTCGATTAGGTTTTATAATTCCTCTTGGAATTGGGTTTTGTTCGACATTATATGTATGTGCCATGATACTTTTGTTTTCTTCAACTTGAATTTATAATAATATTAGGATTTTTTAAACTCTCCCTTTATAGTGGATAGAATCTCATAATTCTCAACGATATAAAAATCTCTTAGGTTCTTGGGTATTTTTAAACTAAATAAGAGTTTGGCTTTATCGTAGCTGCTTGGTATCAGATTTCAGGCTGTTTTGATATCTTATCAAAACACGATCTTCATCAAGCTCGATGTCTCCTCGAAGAGCAAATAACGATGACTAGCACATCATACGTTAGAAGTTTTCACAATGGGATAACAGGATGCGCTTTAAGTAGCCGAAGAAATCACTCAACAAACTGTCCTTGCTAATCGATGCCCTCGACGTCATCATCAACGTCAACAAGCGCCATATCTAGAGTCTGACATCGAAGATAACTTAGAATATCTTTGCTGATCAAGCTTACATTACAAGAGAACAGGGGATTGTGACGGAAATTACTGACGGAAAAATATCTGTCAGTAATAGTGACGGCAAAACTGACAAAATAGATGGCCGTCAATAATTTTCTGACGGGTCAATTTCTGTTGGAAATTTTGACGAATTTGTGACAGAATATTACTGAATGATTTATTCCATCACTAATCCGTCAGTATGCCGTCAGTAATTTTTCCCGTTTTAAACTATCCATTGTTAGTTGTTACCAACATATGTATTCGATAATTCTGACAGAATAATCCGTCAGAAATTCATAAGAAATTTTGCTATATAACTAGAAGACCTTCTCTTATTATTTCACAAACAATTTCATAAACATAGTTATAAAATGTCTACCCCTCTTTATTTTCGATCATGAATGGATGGTAGAAGGATGAATCTAGAGACAAATCTTTTGAATGAGGAATATGCAAATGGTGTGATGGAATTCATGGAATTAATATGTCGACAACCTCAGGCAGAAAACAGTCGTAAGTTAACATGTCCATGTTCTTTATGTCGAAATAATCATCATGTCAGGATATATATATAGTATGAAATCACTTGTATATGAATGGTTTTTTCCCGAGTTATAAGGTTTGGTATTTACATGGAGAACGACTTGATATTGTTGCTAGTAGTAGCGGTAGCATTTAATTGGCATATAGGATAGAGGAACCTAGAACGGAATTGGATGTTGGAGCAACTACGGTTCAAATGGTTAATGATGTTTATAGAGAAAACATAGAGACGACTCAGGTTTCTTATGAAGAACAAAATTTAGAACTACGACCGTTTTTTGGTATGTTAGACGCAGTGAATCAACCATTATATAGTGGATGTAGAGATGATCATTCGCCTTTATCATATGCTAGTAGGTTAAGGGGTATAAAGACATATTATAACTTGCCAGAGGATGCAGTTGACGCAATAGCCAAGTTCGTGAGGGATATCTTTCCAGAGCAGATTTGCAGGATCCGTAGGGACCGCAGCATCTATCGTGGATGCCGATCGAGCAGCTAATACTCCAACTGGGACAAGAGCGGTTGCCTTTTCTGGATCACTCTTGCAGGGAAGGTATGACGTGGTTTCCCGCTTCGGACAATGGGATCACGAAGTGCATCATGAGATTGATGCACAATCTTCTACATTGTCCCTAACCCAAGTTCGTAAAGATGTCTCCCGAGGATCGAGAGTATTGGTTTTACTGCTTCGCGGTAAGAATCTTATTTTCGATGCGTTTGTTAATTTTAAAGTAAAATTATAAGTTGCTAACTTGAAATTTGTGCGTCATGTAGTTTGAATACAACTGGAGCCTTGCAATGACCTATATAGTGAAGAGGGAGTTCAAGAGTAAGGCGGGCAGAGTTCTCAGCAACCATATCTAATCCTGGAAAGATACGTGGATAGAGGAAGGGGAGCAACATTCAGGGATGCCCGATGGACTCCTACATGGCTACATCACCTACTGGAGTAAAGAAGGGACTCAGGGGTTATCCGCCACGAACAGGGGCAACCGACTGAGCCAACGTGATGGAAGGGGGATCACTACGGCGAACTCTGGTGCGAAGAGTTCATACACCCGATTGGGAGATCTGGTATGTATGACTTTTAATACTAATTTTTAAATTTCATATAAGTTTAAATTTTAACCTTTTAACTTTTGAACAGAGACGGCATACTGGGCATGAACTGACGCCCCTTGAGATTATAGAGGATCTCTACACCAACAAGAAGACCGGGAAGATTCAAGATCCGCTTGCTCAAGAGTTGGTCGAAACGTCTAAAAAATGTTTCGAGGATATCCAGTGTTCTTAGTCGACACCAGATGAAGACCTCCCCTTGGAGATGCAGTATGAGGTTGTCTCTCAGGTAAGTAAAATATAAATTAAATTACATACTATTTCAAATTGTCTATACTAATATAATGTTTTGTTTTTGTTTCAGGAGACGAAGAAGTTGAAGGGAACATGGCTGGCTACTGCTTTCCTGGATCGGGACCCCGACCTGTAAGGGATCATATTAGAGAGAAGGAACTGAGGAGGAAAGAAGAGAAGTTGGCGGCCGTCAGGTAGCAGATGGAGGAGATGAAGGCGGCCCAAGAGGAGTGCGACGCTCAAATTAGAGAGATGAAGGAAGATCAAATGAGGATGCAAGTTGAGATGCAAGCGAAGATGGATGCGTTTATGGATCATATGGCGCGACGGTTCGGGGCTTCTTGAAAACATTTTTTAGTTTTGTCTATTTTAAAATTTGAGAATATTTTTGAATATTTTGAATTTTAATTGTTTGAATATATTGAATTTTAGTTTTATTAATATTTTAAATTTTATTTTATAATTATTTAAATAATAATTATTAACCATTCAACATTTTTTTTTAAAAAAATATTTGTTTAATATCCGTCAGTAATCCGTCAGTTTTTGTGATGGAAAGTTGACGGATAATTACTGACGGAAAACTGACGGGTCAAACTGATGGACAACATCCGTCATTAATTCTGCCAGTAAGCATCCGTCATTAATTCCGACAGTAAGCATCTATCAGTTTTTGTGACGGATTACTGACGGCTAGAACTGACGGAATTAATGATGGATGTCTAACTGATGAACGATATCCGTACGTAAATTTGTCAATAAATCCGTCAGTAAATCCGTCAATAATTCTGATGGATTTACTGACAGATATTACTGACGGATTTATATTACCAACCATCTAGAACTGATGGTTTTTATTCGTCAGTTATCCGTCACTTAGGCGTCTTTCTAACGGATATGCCCGTCAGAACGCCCATATTTTTGGAGCATGGATAAGATGAACAAGAACAACAATTACGTGGCAACCAAGGTAACAATAACCTTTGGGAGGCTGACTTTAAACTCGATATTTCTGAGAATTTTCTGGTTTTTTGAACCCCAAAGAATTTATTGATTGGCTTTACGTCGTTGAGGAAATTTTAGAATTCAAGTAAGTTCCTGATCCAATGTGAGTTCCATTGGTTGCAACACGATTCAAAAATTGAGCTATGGCATGGTGACAACAACTGAAAGAATCTCGCCGTCGCCAAGGCA
The DNA here is from genome assembly GCA_900406425.1 of Iberis pinnata. Classification (NCBI taxonomy): domain Eukaryota; kingdom Viridiplantae; phylum Streptophyta; class Magnoliopsida; order Brassicales; family Brassicaceae; genus Iberis; species Iberis pinnata. The sequence goes on from OVBE01008162.1 coordinate 10,994, forward strand.
AAAGCAAGATTGAACCATGGGAATGCTTAAAAAACACATGCGTCATAGCTTTCTTCCATTATATTATGAACGAACTATTTATACAAGATTTCAGAATTTGCGTCAGGAAAGTTGTAGTGTTGATGATGACGCGTCTTATTTTTTTCACATACTTGAACGCACTACACTTCTTGAGATAGATGACCTTTCGTTACATGTTTTATTGGTGGCTTGAAGATGCAATTACAATTGGCGTTACAACAATTCAATCCGATTTCAGTTTTTGAAGCCCACCAACGTATCCTAGCAATGGAGAATCAATTATGTACGTCCTGGTCTTCAGTGACTTCCCGCTCTTGTGTTACGACCACTACTACAAACCCACCTCAACCACACACCTCAGACCCAACAACACCCAACAGCCTCCGCCAAATGACACTATCGCCAATTCTCGACCGCATAGAATAGCTGTTTTGCGTTGTTTTAGCTGTGGCAAGCATGGACATAGAAAAACGGCGTGTTCGAAACAAAATTGTCGTTGACTTTTAAATCAAGAAACTGACCTGCTCGGCGACCCAATTTATGATGAGGATGGTTCACTTCAAGACGATGTTGAGGACAAGGTCATTCAAGGTGACGTGGGAAATTCCTTGGTTCTCCGACGTAACTGTCTGGCACCACTAAGTAACGACGAGTCTTGGCTTTGCACTTCTTTATTTCACACATCTTGTACAATAAATAATCATGTTTTTAAGTTAATCATTGATTCAGGTAGTTGTGCTAACGTCATATCTAAGGAAGCTGTATTGAAACTCAGCCTTGCTTGGCTAAACAACAGTTCTGAAAGCTCTATAAACCGACGTGTGCAATTTTCCTTCTCCATCCGTTCTTATCAAAACTCGGTCTCTTGTGATGTTGTCCTAATGGATGCTTGTCATCTATGATTAGGTCGGCCTTGGTAATATGACCGTAATACAACACATAAAGGATGTGATAACACTTATAGTTTCACGTTGAACGCAAGAACTATTACCTTAGTTCCTTTACTGGAAGTGTCAAAACGAATTACTGAAAGTGTGTTTTACCCAGTGCCGGTTCTGAGATTTTAAAATTTTCTAAAGGCCGCAAGGTACGATGGAAAAATAGGCCAAAATTGTATAATTTCTCAAAAAATGGGCCGTTTTCTTAACTAAAATTTTTAAATTAAAAAAGGGCCGCAAGCACATGCTTGATCTGCTCGGGCTCAGGATCGGCTCTGGTTTTACCACACATCATGCTTTAACTCGCACACTTCTTACTCTCCCTAAAGCGGCTTTTGAACAAGAACTAGCTTCCGCATCATTCATTTGTGCTCTGGTGTCAGTTCCCCCGCTATCTCGACACCGTCTTCCCTTCCAAGAACTTTCAAAGCCATGCTTGAGGAGTTTTCGGACGTCTTCCCGATTGATTTTCCACATGGTCTTCCACCTCTTAGTGATATTCAACATCAAATCGATTTGGTACCTAGTGCTGCACTTTCAAATCTTCCTCATTATTGAATGAGCCTTTAAGAGCACGACAAGTTGCGTCCACATGTTGAGGATGTACTTCGTAAATGACATATTCGTGAGAGCTTAAGCCCGACTGTTGTTCCCGATTTATTAATACCAAAGAAGGACCAATCATGGCGTATGTGTGTGGATAGTCGTGCCATCAACAAGATCGCTATTCGATATCGATTCTCGATACCCCGCTTGGATGATCTTTTGGATCAAGTTGGTCAAGCATCTATCTTCACCAAACTTGATTGGAAAAGTGGTTATCATCAAATTCGAATCCAAAAAGGTGATGAGTAGAAAACCGCTTTCAAAATGCGCAAAGGCTTATTCGAATGGTTAGTAATGCCTTTCGGTCTCTATAATGCGCCAAGTACGTTTATGCACAATATGAATCAAGCTCTGCGTCCATTTATTGGTAAATTTGTCGTTTTCTACTTCGATGATATTTTGATCTTTAGCTCCAACCTTGCCACTCATCTCAATCACCTACGTGAGGTCCTTCTAGTGCTTCTTCGAGAACGAGTTTATGCGGCATCAAAGAAATGTGTTTTTGTCAAGGATGAGGTTTTGTTCTTGGGCTTTTTCGTCTCCAGTTTAGGCCTACAAGTCGATCCTAGTAAAGTTGAAGCAATCACTACTTGGCCTCGACTGTAATCAATCACGGACGTTTGAAGTTTTCATGGTCTCGTCTCTTTGTACTGTCGTTTCGTGCCGCAATTCAGCTCCATCATGGCTCCATTAATCGATTGCATCAAAGGTTCAAGCTTTTCATGGACTTTTGAAGCTCTATTTGACAAGATCAAAACGTTTCTCATATTCGCTATGATACTTGCCTTACTGATAGGCTTATAATTTAATTCCTAAAACTATATTGCAAAGAACAAATCACTATAGCATAGATAGGGTCGAATCCCACAGAGACCAGTTAGCAAGACTTCCAGTTCAATTTCAAATCAAGCTAAGACAGTAAATAAGAGTTGTTTGTAACTAAGTAAAGCAATAACTAAAACTAACGGTTGTAAAAAATAAAATAAAAGCGTAAGGAAATAGGGAATTCTATAGGTTATCAAGTTTAAAAGCTCACATTAACATGCATGATTTTACTTTAAAAATAGTTTTCAACATGAAAGACATAATTAGAATAATCTCCTCTAGAAGTATTAAACCCTATGTTCGAATTACTTATAAAAACAAAATTTCGCTGTATTTAGATACTTCAATCAAGCATTGAGTTCATATTCAGTTTTTCATAAGCATTCAGGACAATACTCTTGCAAGCAAGAACACCTATTAATCTAGATTAGATCAAATCTCTAAACCAAATCTCTTTGCATTTATCAACCTAATATCAACGAACTAGATGGCCAATCTGATTCAAGCATTAAGAACAAATCTAGACTAAAAACTTAACAAATTCAATCATTTATGTTAAATCCTAACAATTAAACCTGGTTAAGCCTGGTTTTCTTGGGAAACCCTAAAACCTAACTAGGGAACTACTCATACATTGAAAAATAATGACAAATCAATATAAAAGAATAAGACATAATGAAAAGCATAATATATATATTGGAATTTTTTGAGGGTTCAAAGAAACTTCTCCCAAATACAGAGGTTCAAGATCTTAGTCTCCCTCCGTAAGAACTGAGACTAATAAAAGTGTGTCCAAAATAAAACCAAGCCACAAGGCTTTTATAGTGAAAAAAGAAAATAAATAAAATAGAAAAACTTGATAGGGTGGAGGTATTCTTTTGCGAAATTGAAAAATTTTCATTCTTCTTCGGGTGTAGGGATCGATCGATCCTTAGAGGGATCGATCGAGCGCTCGATAAATGAGATCGATCTTTCTTCACTTAGCTCGATCTATCTTTGATCGAAAAAAATTCCAGGGACTAATTCCCGATCGATCTCAAGAGAGATCGATTGTTCTCTTGGTTTGTAACATGCCAATTTGAGGAGATTGATAGATCGATCCCTCCTTCTTCGCATTTGGTCACTTTGCATCAAAGAAATCCTGAAATCCATCTTTTTGGTTTAAAACTAGGGGTGGACATTCAAGTAATTGTTCGGTTTCGGGTCTGGTTTTCCGGTCACGAGGTCTAAAACCCGTTCGGGTATTTCATAGGTCCGGGCTCAGGTATTTTAACTTTAGGTTTGGGCCGGGTTCGGATATCCGACTTTTTTATTAAATAATTCAAACCAAACCGGTTTAAAATTTTGTTATTTTAATCGACTTAAAATTGTAATTAGTGTTAATCATGTTAAATAATTAGTTTAAATATGATTTCTTCTTGTTATTCCTTTAAATTTTGTTTATTCTATGAAATTTAAATATTGTGGAAAACTATACAAGATTTTTTCTTATACTAATTCAACTTAATTATAGAAGTTAATATATATATATAAGACCCAAAAAACACAAAATTGCATAACTTAACGCTTAAAACCTATTTTCCCATGAATATATTTATAATAACAAACTAATAATAAGTTCGGGTATCCATTCGGGTTATTTTGGGTTTCTGGTAATACCCGTTTGGGTTTGGGTATCCAAACTTGTAGAAAACAAAAACGTTTAGGTATTTTATTGTTTCAGTTTGGCTTCGGTTCCAATAGTTTTTTTTTGGGTTCGGGTTCGGGTTTCAGGTTTTTTGCCCACCCCAATTCAAAACAACCCGAACACATAAAATCCTGAAAATATACCAAAATTACAAGCAAAACACTCAGAATAATGCAAAATAGCAGACATACATGCCTACTATTATGTATCAAAACCGAGTAATATCACTTACCCAACTTTACGGTTTTGTTTGAATTACATTGTGACGCTTGTAAGCTAGGCATTGAAGCTGTGTTAAGTCAGCAAGGAAACCGGTGGCTTTCTTTAGTGAAAAACTTAAAGGCTTGCATTCCTGTTACAGTACGTATGGCGTCAAGTTGTACGCCATCGTTCAACCAATAAAACATTGGTGTCATTATCTTTTTCATCAAGAATTCATTATATACAGCGATCACGATGCTTTGTAACATCTAAGTAGGGAAACTAAGGTCTCGAAAAGACATGCTTCTTGGATTGCTTTCTTACAACAATTTACTTTCGTGATCAAGCACTTGTCGGGTCAAACTAACAAAGTGACATATGCGTTAGTAGACGTCATGCATTGTTAGGATCGATGCGAGTCTCCACCCCCAATTTTGATTCTTTGATCAATTTTTATGCACATGATGTTTCTTTTGCTCAAATCTGGAATGACTTGCAGCATACGTGATAGGTTCAGGTTTTAATTCCTAAAACTACACTACAAAGAACAAATCTTTGTAGTATAGTAAAGGGTCGAATCCCACAAGCACCAGATAAGGCGATTCTCAGTTCTAGGAATCGATTCTAGCTAAGAAGCAAATAAAAGAGAGATTGTTTTCGAACGAATGAAAATGAAAGCGAATGTAAACCAATAAAATAAAACGCTAGGCGATAGAGAAGTTTCCCAGGTATTCGGGTTTGAAGTTCAGATTGACAAGCAAGATTAACGAATTAAAATAGTTCTCAACTCAAAAGACGACAATAGACTAATCTCCTCCCGAAGTATTAAATCCCTATGATAGAATTGCTAGAAATAAAGACTAACCTTCTCCCGAAATCTTAGATCTCTAAATTAGAAAATTAAATCATGCAATGATTACAGATTCGATATGTTCATAAGCATCAAAGACAATACTCCTGCAAGCAGAGATACATATTCATCTAGACTAGGTCAGATTAAATAAACCAAATCCCTTTGTATTTATTAACCTAAAATCATGAACTAGGTGATAAAACTAATTCAAGCAATGATAACAAATCTAGAATAAGAAACTAATAAATTCAATCCATTAAAGTCAAACCCTAACCATCAAAAACCTTTTTTCCCTGGGAAATCCCTAAAACCTAACAAAGAGACTACTTAGACATAACCAAGCAATCAAAAATCATAGATAGATGAAGCATATTCAAAAACAACATTTAATAAAATAAGAGAGTTCATAATTATTCTCCAAAATACAGGTGTCAGGATTCGTCTCTTTCAGAAAAGCTCTCAAAAGTAATGAATTGTAAACTGTGTTATGAATTCTGTGTTTTTGTCTTATGTTAAAAACCCTAAGCTTCTAGTTTATATAGAGTTCAAAAAGAAGAAAAATAATATAAAGCCCAATAAGGAAAACCAATGATAAGTCTTGAGGACGAAAACGTGTTTTTGGAAATCTCCAAGTAATCTTGAGCATATGGATCGATCGATCCAAATGTGGATCGATCGATCTGACGTCTTTCTTCTTCACGGATCGATCGATCTAAGTGTGGATTGATCGGTCATTTATTCTGTAAGTTTGATAAGCTTATGGATCGATCGATCTCCACATAGATAGATCAATCAACTCCCTCACGTGCTGCACATGTGTCTTCTGCGAGACAACTTGACTAGTCTTCAGTAAAATCGCCATAACTTTTGACTACCTCAATGGATTGACCTCAAATCACTTTCATATGAAAGATAACTCAAGTGGTCAGTTTGACTCAAAATATCAGCTCATTCCAATAATAGCAACATCTTCATGTGTCAATTAATTTTTGGCTCTTTAGCTGAACTCTGCTTCTGCATTTATCAAATCGCATCTATTTTGTGGACAAATCTCCCTTTTTTTTTCGAACGTTCCAAACACCTAGAAACATGAAATTATACCAAAAAGACAAGGAAAATACTCGAATGATTCCAAATAGCAACTGTTGAATCAAGACTTAAAATTAGGTTTAGGTCTTAGATTATGTGGGCAAAAGCTCTGAAGAATTTCATATATCATTTAGGAATAATTACACGAGTATTTATAGTGAAAGTACATGCTTAAAACCCTAATTACATAGCTTTAACCTAATGGGNAGGTCCATCTTCTTCTTCACGTCGGCGTCCAGCTGGACCTTGTGTCGAAATGGGCTTTTAGAGCAGGTGCCAAACCTGGTATCAACAGTTAGTC
>OVBE01008163.1:0-17514 GCA_900406425.1 Iberis pinnata
ATGACCCTAACACTTTATTATTTACATGTGTGACCCCAAAATAAATCTTACATTACAGGGATAATTGAATTATTATAATTAGACCAAAAGTTGCATGCTACCATTATATATATATGGATGATTAACAACAAGACCATATTTTAAAAGTAATTATTATTTTTCTCATATCTAACAGAATTTTGCCTAATCTCGCCTAGAACGTGTTAAATATACAATTCGTAAGCGCTACGTCAAGTTTATTGCGAAAAATAGCAATATCATGACTTCAATTAGGATTACTATATTCATTAAGTTCGTTTTTTTACAGAGAGCTTATGCTTATGAACTAATTTTAATGGTTATTTATTCCTGTATTGGATTCCTAGGGGTTAGCCGCCATTGTTACAAAAAAATAATTTCGCAAGTATAATTCTTGTTGGGTTCAAAATTATTTGTCGACATCTACAAAACAGTTAACTAATTTGTTTCAAATTCATGTGTATTAAAATGGAATTTTCTCTTTCAAATACTACTAACTTTGTTTTATAATAAGTGTTATTTTAGAGATTTTCACACGAATCAAAAAATATTTATTTTTCATAAAAACAACATTAAATATTCTAAATCAACTACCCAAAAAATATTGCACTTATTCTATTGAAATTTTGCACTGAAATCTAAAACGGCACTGTTTATGAAATAAAAATTTAACTCTAAAATGACACCGACTACTCCCTCTGTTTATAAATGATACTCCCTCCGTTTCATATTAGTTGTCGTTTTGGAGAAAATATTTTGTTTCAAAATATGTGTCGTTTTAGGTTTTCAATGTAGAAATTAAATGAATTTGACTTTTTTAACCAATAGAATAATTGCATGAGTTTTTTCTATTGGTTGATTTAGAATATTTAATAGTGTTTTTATTGAAAATAGAGATTTTTTTAATTTGTGTGCAAAACTCTAAAACGACAAGTTTTTCGAAACACAGGGAGTAGTTGTTTTAGAAATTTCACATGAAATAAGAAAACATCAATAATAAGCTATAAATGCACAACATTTTCCCATGAAAATAATCCAATAGCAATTCAATAAATATAAAATTTTCCATTAATATTTTTTGAAATCTACAATTTCTAATTAATTATGAATTGAGAAAAAAAATCTATCTTTTTTTTTACAAAGCTAAGAATCTATTTATAAGGAACAGAGGAAATATCAAACAATGGAAGTATTCAAAAAGACGTGTGAATATTTAGTCAACTCAATTAAGCTGTAATTTAATGATATAAATAAAATATGTAGGTTATGGGTAATGATAGATTTCATTATTCAATACTCCCTACGTTTTTATTTTATTGATGTTCTAGACATTTTTTCTTGTTTCAAAATGATTGATTATTTTTCAGTTTTCTATACATATTTCAATAATTAGTTAGAAAGTTCCATAAATATCAAATGAAAGTATTTGAATTCTTTGATTTTTATTTGTTAATTTTTTATAGAAAAGTGTATTATTTATTAAATCAAAATATTTAATAATCAAAATTAATTATTTTTTAATATGTTTGAGATTTCTAAAACATCAAACAAATAAAAAAAGGAGGGAGTAATTGTTTTAGTTTTTTTTAGGTCTAAATGTAGCAAAAAAAATATATATATATATGTAACGTTTCATGGGCCATCCAACCGATGGACGAGTGCGAGCTATTTTAGCCAAATTTTCCGCACATTGTTATCCGAAACCGAAAATGCGACTAAAAAAAGAAAACAACCCTTGGTTGTGCTATAAATTAGCCAATGGTATAATTTGACGTCATAATCAACAAAGCAAAAGACCCCAAACGCTCAATTTTTTCAAACATTTGAAATATCCTGAATATTACTTGTTAAACAAAATATCCAAATGAAATGCAGAATTCTGTGCCAATTTGACATTTAGGAATCCTATATAAGATTTGTTTATCTCAGTAATTGATTCTAATAAATTCCTTGAACATATAAGCTCTCTGTAAAACGAGAAGAAACTAAATTAATATAGTTATTATCGTAATGCAGAGAAAGATATTGCAATCTTAGGCGAGAAACTTAACTTGGCATACCACGTGCTAGCCGAGTTTTTGTTTGACATATTTGTTTTGGAGCAAACAATAATCATCACTAAAGGCTGGTCAGAGTATTTGATTATAATATTATAATGATTCCCTTACATAAATTATAACGTGTATTTAAAACTATATCCTCCAATAACGTGTTGTCAATAAACGTTTACTTTTGGAAAAAATAATATTTATCATAGTGAAAAGTCAAGATATTGCTTGCTAGATAGAAAGCGTATATCAATTTTTTTTTCAATCATATATTTATTAATTACTTTAAAAAATTTCCATTATTCGTAGTCCATGTAGATGGAAAAGTACATACAAACTATTAATCTTTACAATAAACTAAAATTTTTTATATATTGTTCAAAAATTTGATCCCATTATAAAATCTAAATTTTTTTTTCATAAAATAGACCGTACCGTACCTTAAGGACCTTGGGTCCCCGAACCCTTGAAAACTAAAATAGACCATACCGTACCCCGGGTACCTTCAGCCCACGTCATCCCTTTAGTCACTTTGTTGGGGCCTTTAATATTTTATGTTGTATGTATAACAAACTTCACCTTGACATAAAAACAATCTCTACAAATCTATAGTTGTACACTTATCTAGTTTCAGGGGGCATCCTGCTTCTTATAGCAGTGGAAGACTTGGAGTATGTCCAATCAATGTTTGAACTTCTCCATTGTAATTAGTTTGGTTAACATGTCAACTACATTCTCCGACGTATGCATTTTTTCCAGTAAAACTTCACTTTAAGCTGAAAGCTCTCTGATCTTGTGAAACTTCACATCTATGTCTTTTGTCTTTGCATGATACATCTGATTTTTCGCTATAAATAATGCACTTTCATTATCATAGTGTAGCTGAGCACCACCTTGTTCCATATCCAACTCTTTTGCAAGTCCCTTTACCCATAACGCTTCTTTAGCTTCTTCTCCAATAGCCATGTATTCAGCTTCAGTGGTAGATATTGCAACAACATAATGTAACACAAATCTCCAACAATTAGGACCTCCTGCAAGAGTATAAATATACCCTACAGTAGATCTTCTGTTATATAGATCACCTGCATAATTCGAATCTACATATCCCACAACTGAACCACACTTTTTATCTCCAAACATAAGCCCATAGTTAGTTGTACCTGCCAAATACCTAGAATCCACTTTACTGTGGTCCAATGTTCTCTTCTGGATTAGACATATCCTTGCTTACTTGATTAATAGCTTGTGCAAAATCTGGTCTAGTGAAAACCATAGCATACATCAAACAGCCAACTGCGATAGCATAAGGAACTTTCGCCATATCTCTCATTTCTTCATCAGACTTAGGGAATTGAGAAGTTGAAAGTCTTAAGTGAATCGCTAAAGGTGTAGACACAATCTTGGCGTTTTTCATGTCAAATCTTTCTATCACCTTTTTCAATGTAACTCTTTTGAAAAAGCCATAATCTCTTAAAGTTTCTATCTATGCAAATCTCCATTCCAAGGATCTTCTTTGTAACTCCTAGATCCTTCATTTCGAACTCTCTTCCCAATAGCCCTTACAACTCTTTAACCCATATTGTTTCTAGCGATGAGCATATCATCAACATACAACAACAAGAATATGGGAGAACTAGTAGCCAACGATTTAGTATAAACGCAGTAATCATACTCACATCTTTGGTAGCCTAAATCAATCATATGAGAATCAAAACGTTTGTATGATTTCCTAGGAGCTTGCTTCAAACCGTATAGTGATTTCTTAAGTTTGTACACAAGCTTCTCTTCACCGGGTTTGACAAACCCTTGTGGTTGCATCATATAGATTTCTTCCTCCAACTCTCCATGAAGAAAGGCTGTTTTTTACATCCATTTGTGAAAGATGCAAATCCCATCTAGCTACCAAATTCAGCACAATTCGTGTAGAAGTGTGTCTCACAACAAAATTGAAAATTTCGTCATAATCAACTCATTTCCTTTGTGATTATAATTTTTCTACTAACCTCGCCTTGAACTTTACTGCTTCATTTTCAGAATCTCCAGTTTTCCTTTTGAAAACCCACTTGCAACCAATCGCCTTCTTTCCTTTTGGTAAAGGCACAAGATCCCATATCTGATTCTTTTCCAAGCTAACGTTTTCTTCAGTCACGGCACCGATCCATACTTCTTTCTTTTAACTAGTTATAGCTTCATTGTAAGTTGAAGGATCATCTGTGCTAACTACTAAAGCGTAGTTAACCATGTCTTCAAACTCGAATCTTACAGGAGGCTTGATCACATGTTTTGGTCTTTTTGAAGCTGTTCTCTCCTCTACATCTATGACTAATTCTTTCTGCTCATCACTATTTGCTGCCGTTTCTTCCTGTGGCTTCTCTAAAACGTTTTTGTCATTCTTAATTGTCACTTTTGGTTGTTCTGATCTTTCTTGTTGAACCATCAATTTCTCACCAAAGACCACATCCCGACAGAGCACCCTTTTCCTTGCCTTAGGATCCCATAACTTGAAGCCTTTTACACCTTTCTCAAAGCCAATAAAGATACACTTCTTGGTAATCGAATCCAGCTTAGATCTTTCATCACTAAGAATAATCACAAGATCCCATGTCTGTTTCTTGTCCAAGTTAACGTTTTCTTCAGTCATGGCACTGATCCATACTTTTTTCTCTGAACTAGTTATAGCTTTATTATAAGTTGAAGGATTAACTGTACCAACTTCTAAAGCATAGTTAACCATGTCTTCAAACCCGAATCTTACAGGAGGCTTGATCACATGTTTTGGTCTTTCTAAAGTTGTTCTCTCCTCTGTATCTTTGACTTCTTCTTTCTGCTCATCACTACTTGTTGCCGTTTCTTCCTGTGGCTTCTATGAAACGGTTTTGTCAGCCTCAATGGTGATTTTTTGCTGTTCCGATCTCGCTTGTTGAACCATCAGTTGCTCATCAAAGACCACTTCCCGACTGATCACCCTTTTCCTTGCCTCAGGACCCATAACTTGAAGCATTTTACACCTTTCTCAAAGCCAATAAAGATGCACTTCTTGGACTTCAAATATAGCTTAGATCTTTCATCATTAGGAATAAGCATATAAGCTGGATATCTAAATATCTTCAAGTTTCAAAGATCAATATCTTTCCCAGTCCAAACCTCTTCTGCGATCTTTCCTTCAAGAGATTTTCTTGGCGATCTATTGATGAGATAGGTCGTTGTATTTAGTGCTTCTGCCCAGAATTGCTATGGTAACCCTGCATTCAACCTCAAACACCTCACCTTCTTAGTAATAGATCGATTTATCCTCTCACTGAATCCTTTTTGTTGAGGCATTTTTCTCACTGTCATGTGCCTTTGAATGCCTCTTTCCTCACAGAACTTCTAGAATTCGCCATCAGTATATTCTGTTCCATTATCTGACCTCAAGTACTTCACCTTTCTTCCTATCTGGTTTTTAACTTTAGCAATCCAAATCTTGAATTTCGCGAACACCTCAGATTTTTTCCTTAAGAAGTACACCCAAACCTTCTTGGAGAAGTCATCAATGAACAAAACAAGGTACCTTGAGCCTCCTAATGACTGCTCTCTTGTTGGTCCCCACACATCATAATGAATATCTAGAAGACTCTATGTTGTGTGTTTTCCTGTTTTGAAAGATTCTTAGACTACTTTCCCATCACACAGAACTTGCATAATTCCATCATACAACTCTTAAACCCATCTAGGAGATCCCTTTCATGGAGTTCATTTATACTGTGTTCTCCAATATGAACCAAACGCATGTGCCATAAAGCAACACTATATGCTTCAGATTCCGCAGCTGCAACTTCACCTATAACTACACTTTTGACCATTCGATACACACTTCCACATGTCATTAGTCCCTTCATCACGACAAAGTGTCCTTTGCATACAGATAGTACATCATCTCCTTCTTTGGAAACAAATTTTTATCTGTTTCTCTGAAGTGTACCTAAAGAGATCAAATTCTTCTTCACCTTTGAAACATGCTTAACGTCAATCAATGTTCTGACTGCACCATCATGCATACGAATTTTATCTATCCAACGCCAATGATAGTACATGGTCTGTCATCTGCCAACAGAACAATTCCTATGTTTCCACTCTTATATGTCGCAAACAGATCTCTGTTATGAGTCATATGGGATGATGCACCTGAGTCCATGATCTACAAATCTGCATGATTTCCTGATGTGACTGCTAACAAGTCGTAATCGGTTGATCCTTCTGAATCTGTTTCTTTTTGAACCATGCTTTTCGAGTTTCTAGATTTTCTTGGTAGGACATTCCTTTTTGAAGTGGCCCTTCTACCCACATCCAAAACCGACAGCTTTGTCCTGGTTCCTTTACTTTGATTTTCCTTTGTTTGCATCTGTTTGTTTCTGCTTCCCCTTATCCTGATTGTATTATACATACAATCCATCTCGTTGAGACTGTTCCGAAGAACCTGTATGTTGCCATCTCTCATGGTGAACGATTAACGTCACAACAATTGTCTCTAGCTTTATAGTTTGTCTGTCGATTGTAAGAGCTATGACCACCGTCTCATACTGAGGAGGCCCATGACACAACAAAATCTAGAAACCCCTTTAGCCAATTCTATTGGGCCCTTTAATATTTTATGTCATATTTATAATAAAAATTTTGTCCCACAAAAATAACTCTTGCAGAGGAAACTAAACTGTATACCTTTAGACTATAAATAAAGTTTGTTGCGTATAACATCTTAAAAATTCAAAATTTATCTAGTTCTAGGTGATATTTTAACACTGCACACCCAATAAATAGGCCGGTTTAGTTCAATTTTGTTTTGTATTATTTTGTTTTTAATTTTTTAATTTTTTTTGATGAAATGTTAAATTTAAAAATCTATAAGAAAGTTATATGTACAATGGTTTGTGAGAACATAAGATAATGAACAAATACAACCGGTAAATGTTTGGTAAGTTATGGTATTTTTGTGTGCTGATGGTCCAACCGGTTGCCTCGTTAAAAGCTTTATCTAGAAAACCTAATGGGACAAAACTAGATACAGGAAAGAGAGTACAAACCGTTTGGACGAAAAAATGCACTAGTAGGATTACAAGTGAGCAGGTCCAAGTGAAAGTCTCGTGGAGAAGTATTATGTGAGACATGAGAGCCAACGAGAATACAGCTGATGAAGGCTTGATGTGGTGTCCTAATGCAGGCTGGTTATACGATCAGTGATGCACCGTGTGATCTATTCTCGGATGTAGGAGACTGAATAGTTAGGCTTCCCATGAATACATCCATTACGCTCATGCCAAATCTGAAAAATGGTCGTCTGGAAACACATCTTGAGAAGAATGTGATAGGTTAAGAATTTAATCCTAACTAATACTGCAGAGAACATTTCAAAGATGTATAGCAAGGTATCGAATCCACAGAGACCAGAAATATGCACGTTCAGTTTAAAACTTCGAATATGGCTAAAGTGAGAATAATAGATTTGATTGTAATCAAAACGGTAATCGAAAACGGTTTAAAAACTTATAATAATAAAACGCTAGGCAATAGGGAAATCCGTAGGTATTCAGGTTTTAATTCAAGTTAACATGCAGGATTTAGATTGAAAATAGTTGTCAACATGAAAAACGAATGCAGTTTAATCTCCTTTTGGAGTATTAAACCATATGATCAAATTGCCAGAGACAAACTCTCGCCATCTTTAAAACAATTCGATCATGCATTAAAACTTAGATTCAATTGTTCATAAGCATTAAAAAATACTCTCGCATGTAAAAACACTTATTCATCTAAATTAGGTCAGGTTTCTAAATCAAATCTCTTTGTATTTATCAAACTATAATCATGAACTAGGTTTGCTCGATCGAGCAACTAGCATTTTTTCTCGACACTTCATTGTTTGCACGATCGATCTTCGTCTCCGGATTTTTCCAGGAGCTTTAGCTCGATCGAACACATTCAATCATACAAAGTTAAACCTAACATTCAAACTTGGTTTCCTTAGGAAACCCTAAAACCTCACTAGTGAACTACTCAGACATTGCAAAGCATAAACAATACAAAATCAGAGAAGAACACATAATTAAAATAGATATAAATATAAAATAGGGTTCAGAAATCTTCTCCACAAAGGTTAAGTATTCTTCTCCTAGTAAAAACTTAGAATAATAGAATAAAGCTTAAGTTCTAAAAACCTAAAACACCTTGTATTTATAGGCTAAAAAAGTAAAATAATAAATAGGGAAACCTTGGATAGTCTTGAGGACTTGATTTGCAAAATTGGAAAACTTCAATCTTTTCTCGGGTGTTGTGCTCGACACTTCATCTTTTACACGATCGAGCTTCGTCTCCGGATTTTTCCAGGAGCTTTTGCTCGATCGAGCAACTAGGTTGCTCGATAGTGCATATTATTGATCATCTGCTCGATCGTTCTCTACTGTGCTCGATCGAGCACTTTTTCTGACACTTCTGAAATCTTCTGAAAAACTTCTGAAATGCATCGTTTTTCTCCGATTCGACCCGAACACCAAGAATACTGAAATTCTACCAAATATGCAATAAAAACACTCAGAATAATGTAGAATAGCAAACATAAATGCCCACTATTATGCATTAAAATCGAGTAATATCAGAATGGCATCAAGAAGAGGAGGTGCTGGGTTCCGAAGAGAGAATAGTGCGATATGCCAATCTGGATCAAGACGGTGATGGAGTAGTGGCGTCGATATTTCCGACCATATGGTGTAGGTGTATGGGCAGGAAGAAAAGATGATCTCGAGGTTCGTCCGACAAGGCTGGTGGTGACCCAAACAATGCATACGACGTTCCGTCGAAATCCTATCATGAACCGCAAGCCAAGAAATACATGTATAACGTGGAATAGATTGAGGAAACTAAATTGTAGAGAACCATGGAGTTTTTGTATAAGATGGACTTAACCGTTTCCAAGTGTTAGGTGCGTAAAAACATGGTTTGTACCCATTGACTCCATGCTTCCAAAGCGAGGTATTCGGGCCAAGGTGCGCTTAAGGTATAGGGAAGCATAAGATCTGGTCATGAACCGCACGTAGATCCGATACTCACGGTCTACGAAATATCCATCTTTGTGGAATGTCGACAACCACAACACATGAGTGTCGTGGAATGTAGAACTCCCTAAAGCCCAATGGTCCTACAATATCACTCAAAACACCCAAGGTGGACCAATTAGCGTACCAAAATGATGTAAGTTCTCCATCACCTATTTCAGCTTTGTAAAATATTTGTGCAATATCTGGGAGTTTGAGAATTTTTTGCCAAGTCCAAGCGCCTCAAGATGTATTCGAGAGTTCCCAAAACGTTGAATTACAGAGTAGGTGGTGTTTGATCGAATTCGCCTAGAGTGAGCCATTTTGGGAGTGTAGTAGCCATATAAGGGCTAATAAAAATTCGAGATGTGTCCTCAAAACTACGAATGCCAAGACCTCCTGCTTTTTTAGGCTTGCATACTTCAGACCAAGCGAGCTTGGCCTGATCATGATTTGTTGGTGATCCAGACCATAGAAAGTTGCTGCATAGGCTATTGATTTCACTTATACACTGTTTAGGAAGGCGAAATGCGGATTTCCAGAAGTTCACTGTGCTCACCACGAGTGACTTAATTAATTGTAACCGACCTACAAAAGAGAGTAGTTTTGTGGACCACGAAGAAATACGGGAACAAATACGATCAAAAAGTGGAAGATAGTCAGAACGTGTAAGTCGTTTGGTGGTCAAAAGAAGTCCGAGATATCGAACAAGCAATATATCTTGCATAAGACCCATTTGTCAGACGAGTTGAAGTGTATCCAGGCTCGGTTGTTCGGGTAGAAAGATTGAGGATTTATGAACGTTGATGAGGAGTCCAAAAGATTGTCCAAATGTTTCCAAGACTTGGAAAATTCCTTTCATAGAGGCTGGTTTCCTGTCAGAGAAGACAAGGATATTGTCAACGAAGCATAGATGTGTTAGATTCAGCTCATGACATAAAGGATGGTAATCGATATGTCCATGAATATATGTTGCGTCCAAGAGCTTCGAAAGAACATTGTTAGCAATGGCATAAATATATGGGGAAAGAGCATAACATTGTCTAATGCCTCGGGAGCCTGGAAAATAACCAGCCGGATCACCATTTACTGACACCGAGAAAGTTGCCATTGAAATACAAAGCTGAATCCAATGAATAAATTGCGTTGGAATGGCCATAACCTGTCAAACCGAAATAATAAAATCCCAATTATTAGTGTCAAACACTTTCGAGATATCCAATTTTAAGACACAATGGGATGAGGTGGAAGTTTTGTGGTAGTCTTTGACAAGCTCGGTAGCAAGTAAGACGTTCTCTAATAACAATCGGCCCATAACCATAACACTTTGATTAGGCGCAATGAAGTCAGGTAGTAGAAGCTTCAGAAGGTTGGCTAGGATCTTGGAGATTACTTTTTAAACAATATTATAGCAGGATATTGGGCGATAGTCTGTAATCGCTTGTGATGAGTCTCCTTTGGGGATAAGAGAAATCATTGTAGCGTTAATGCCTATGGGAAGGAAACTGAACATGAAAAAAAGATTGAATGGCTATTGTGAAATCGTTCCCTATGGTAGACCAAACAGCTTTGTAAAACTCAACATTATAGTCATCGGGACCCAGTGCCTTATTGGAAGGCATGGAGAACAGAGTATCTGTTACTTCTTGAGTTAGGATATGACAACAAAGACCATCAGCAATCTCGCTAGAGCATCTTAAATTTCAAATATTAATATTAATATAGGTACAGTTCAAATTTTAGTTGGGGATTCTTAAAAGTATTACAAAAAATAGATATATTCCAAAAATGTCACGTACTCCAAAAAATTGCAAAAATACCATATTTTTCAAAAATATGACAAAAATGTGTTTGTTCTAAAAATACCACAAATTTTGAAATAGCTTTAAAACTCCAAATTTAAACCCCAAAACTTCAAAACCAAACCCTACACCCTTCAAAACGAAACCTTAAACTCTATGTAGTGAATCAAACCCAACATTTTAAATTTTAAACCTTTAAAATTCACTTTTCATGTGTGTGGTATTTAAAATAATAATAACAATTTAATGATATTTTTGGAATTTTTGGGAGTGTGCGGTATTTTTAAGATTCGAAAATCTTTTGATGGTATTTTAAAGAATTCTTCATTTTTTTAGTTCACGTTATTCAATTTTCAGTTTATGCAGCTTATAGAAAATAGATCTTATTTTTAAAATTTATTTCGATTTAATTTTAGATAACTATGTTCAACTTGTGTTTGAAAAAAAAGTATGAGAAGAAATAAAATTAGTTAAATCATTTATGTTAACACTAGAACTTTTAGTATAGTTAAATGTAACTTTAGTATATTTTGATGTGTTTTTATATATTTAATTAAAAAGGTATTAGTATTTTTATAAAAAAAAATACATTTGGGTGATTTTATTTAGTTTAGGATTAGTGTAAAATGTTGATATTTTGAAAATATGTCAAATCTCGCACGTATTCCTATCTTCATCAATGAAAAAATGAATTGACTCTCTAGCAAGATAATATAATTATTAAAGCTTTTAAACAAAACAGTTAAATATAATTTATAGACCGCTTTATAATGAAACTTTAATTAATTTGATGGATTAAAGAAAAGCAAAGGAGAACAAGTTTTATTCCATTTGAAATGCAAAGAAAAAACAAAGTAGGAAAGATTACAAATACATAATGATATGGTATTGTTTCAACAACATGATAAAGACCGAAGCTACCTGGTATTATTTCAACCAATATGTAAAACCATCGATCCAGCCAGTACGTGACATTCATTAGTTCTATGCACTCTGAAAGTTGACGGCGAGAGAATTATTGTTTAGAACCAAGTGATGTATAAAAGTGGTTGGGTGATTAAACACACCGAGATCGGTTGACTTGTAAACAAGCTTGAAGGACTTACTATGATCGTCTACCAACTTGATCCTGAATGTACTGTCGGGGGTGAACGCCAATCCGTTCAGGGTTATGTCAGGGTCCTGGAAAGGGACACCTAGTTCAACTTTCCAGATCCCGGTCTGGACGCATCCATGGTCCCCGTCGAACATAATGCTGATATCGCTGTCTATGGGTATGTAAGTTAATACTGATGCTTGCAAGAACCGAACATTCGCGCGATTTGGCAACAATACGGGTGCTAGTGGACATTCGACGTGCGCGTGTCGCCTGCCAGGGAAGACCCAGTCGGGTTGATGTTCTATATCCCCCGAGAAGATGTTATACGGTGTGTTGGGCCTAACCGGGAACCCATTGATATCAAGCACCGCATCGTCCTGACCAGCAACAAATGGTGTGAGCACCAAGAAGATCACCAACAATGAGGTTGCAGCTGCTTTCATCATGTGATTTTTCTTAATTCGATCTCTCTCTCTCTCTCTCTCTCTCTCTTTTTTGTTTCTTCTTATTCTCTTGTTTTCTGTTTTGTGTGTTGAGCTTTTGAGGCAATTAGGCCTTTTATAGTGTCGAGGTACCTTCATGCTAACTAGAATAAATTATCTAAAATAATGGAATCATGATCATAGAAAGCTTATAACTTTTATTCACCCATTAACTATAAGCATTCACAAGTTGACTGAAATATTTGCATATTTTTTTTAAAGACAAGTATTTTAATTTTTTTGTAGAACTACTAATGCGGGAAGTCGGCCATTTCATACACGAATTATCATCAAAAGTATAATTTATAAGGTAACTCTCAGCTGTACAATTTCAAACATAAACTACTATATATTGTTAATTCCTACACAAACTAACAATTTTATGCTAACTTCAACAAAATCGTTAACGACGTTTACATCAACATTATCGATCCGACTTAGCATCCACATGGACTCGTGAAGTCATTTTCGATACACCTATAACCTTAAAAAAAAGACATCGTTTTGTTAACATACCAAAATAAAATTAACCTTTTTTCCTTCTTCCTCATCGATGTCGAGCTAGGGTTGGAACCATTTCAAAAATCATTAAGAAGATTGATATTACTCATTTTTAATGCATAATAGTAGGCATATATGTCTACTATTCTGCATTATTCCGAGCACTTCCATTGCAAATTTGGAATATTTTCAGGATTCTAAGTGTTCGGGTCGTTTTGGAGCAAAAGATGCATTTTAGAGCAAATCAGAATAAATTTCCAAGATTCCGAATTTCCAAGATTCCGAAGAAATGATCGACTGAGCACCTATGAGATTGATCGAGCACATCAGATGGAGAAGTTCATGATCGGGCGTTCTACTGCTCGATCGGGCATTTCCCCCTGGAAGTTTTCGGCCAAAGAGATCGATTGGGCAT
Source organism: Iberis pinnata (assembly GCA_900406425.1). Classification (NCBI taxonomy): domain Eukaryota; kingdom Viridiplantae; phylum Streptophyta; class Magnoliopsida; order Brassicales; family Brassicaceae; genus Iberis; species Iberis pinnata. The sequence continues at coordinate 13,433 of OVBE01008163.1, forward strand.
TTTGAAGACCGATCGTGCAGTTTTAAGGAGAGATCGATCGATCCCTCCATCCGAGAGAAATAGAGAATTTCCAATTTTTTCACTCAAGTCCTCAAGCTTATCAAGTTTTTCCTATTTTATTTATTTTCCTTTTTACACTTCAAAAACCTCTTAGCTAGGTTTTATATCAATAAGTTTTATTTTATTTAGAGATTTTTACTCAGGGAGAGGATATTCCGAAAATCTATATTTGGGAGAATTTTTCTCTGAACCCTCGTTATTTATCAATATCTACCCTTGTTTTATGATGTGATCTTCTCTGATTTTGCATTGTTCATTCTTCGCAATGTCTGTGTAGTTCACTAGTTAGGTTTTACGGTTTCCCAGGGAAACCAGGTTTGCATGTTAGGGTTTAACATAAAGGATTGAAATTTTTAGGTTCTTAGTCTAGATTTTTTATTAATGCATGAATTAGATTGTCCTTCTAGTTCATTGATATTAGATTGATAAACGCAAAGAGATTTGGTTCAAAGATTTGACCTAGTCTAGATGAATAAGTGTTCTGCCTTGCGAGAGTATTGTCCTGAATGCTTATAAACAACTGAATCTGAACATTATTACATGGTTGGATTAGTTAGACACGACAAGAGTTTGTTTCTAGTAATTCGAGCATAGGGTTTAATACACCGAGAGGAGATTATTCTATTTATGTCTTTCATGTTGAGAACTATTTTCAAAGTAAAAGCTTGCATGTGAACATTGGCTTTTAAACACCTTTGGAATTCCCTAATGCTTGACGCTTGTTTACAACCGTTATTTTAATTACTGCTTGATTCCATTACAAACAATCCTTTTATTCTTTCTTAGCTTGATTTGAGATAAAACTGAACGTTGTGTTGTCTGGTCTCTGTGGGATTCGACCCTATCTATACTATTATGATTTGTTCTGTGTAGTGTAGTTTAGGATTTATATTCTAAGCTTATAAGAATTTTGACGCCATTGACGGGGACCAATAGTGCCTTTTTAATTTTATTTAGAAGCTAGTCTAAGATATTCTTTTACACTACTTGATAGACTCAGGATTTTAATTCCTAAATCTATAATTAAGAGAAAAGATCTTTGTAGTATAGTAGAGGGTCTAATTTCACAGAGACCAGACAGTACAACTTTTAGTTAAATCTCGTTTCTATATAAGACAGTAATAAAAAGGTGTTTGTTTTGTAACGATTGTGAATTGAGGTAATAAATAAAAACGATTGTAAACTAGATAAGTAAAGCGTCAGGCGTTAGGTAATTCCACAGGTATTCAGGTTTGACATTCATGTTAACATACAAGATTTACTAATGAAAATAGTTCTCAACTGAAAAGACAATCAAAGACTAATCTTCTCCTGAAGTATTAGATCCATATGTTCGAATTACTAAAGACAAACTCCCGGCATATTTAGAAAATTCAATCATGCATTAATTTTGGATTCGATATGTTCATAAGCATCTAAGACAATACTCTCGCAAGAAGAGACACTTATTAATCTAGATTAGGTCAGATCTCTAAGCCAAATCCTTTTGTGCTTATCAATCTAATATCAACGTCTAAATGGCCAGTTTAATTCAAGCATCAAGAATAAATCTAGACTAAGAACCTAAAAATTTCAATCATTATTTTAAACGCTAACTATCAAATCCTGTTTTCCCTTGGAAACCAGTAAAACCTAACAAGTGAACTACTCAAATATAGAAAAGCTAACACAAATCATAACCAGATAAGACACATTCAAAAACTAAATCAATATATTAAAAAGGAAAGAGTTCATAATTCTTCTCCAAAAGGTTGGAAATATGTCTCTTTGTAAAAGCTTTGGAAATAAAATAAGCGATTCCTTAGAAAATAAAATCTAATCCTAAGGCTTTTATAGTGCTAAAAATAATGAAAAATAAACTAAAACCAATAAGGAAAACATCTTGATAAGTCTTGAGATCATAATTGTAATTTTGGAAGAATGAAGTGATTTTTGGGCGCAGGGATCGATCGATCCCTTTTGGTGGGATCAATCACTTCACAAATGCTGCACGTGCTTCATATGCGAGATAGCTTGACCAGTCTTTAGTAATATCACCATATCTTTTGATTGCTTTAATGGATTGACTTCAAACCACTTCCATATGAAAGCTAACTCAAAATGAAGAATTTGAAAGAAATCAAACCTCTGTTCGTAGTGTTGTGCAGATGAGAGAAATGGACGAAAAGAGAAGGGTAATTTGGCATTTTTAAAAAATTGCATGGTAAACCTTAGAAGTAATGGTTATTTTCTTAATTATAGATTATATAATGGTTTTCAAGTGGTATTCCCCTTTTTATATAAAAATGAAATAATTTTAGAAACAATTTGTAAATTGAGAAAATCTCGAAAATTCAACAAAAATGTATATAACAACATACATAATTAATGATGAAATTTTAATTCATGATAATAATAGTATAAAAAAATTATGTCATAATTAGATTTTATGTGATTCACAATGGTACTCCGTGTAACATTATGTTATAATATTAAGAATATATTTAACTTTTTATTTTTAATTGATTTAAATATTTGAACTATTGTACTAGTTTAATAATTTTATTAAAATATAATTTTAGTTTAGATAAATTAATTTCTTAAAATATTAAAACAAAATTTAAATAATAATTCTGTTAATTATTATATAAGTTTTATCATATAAATAATTTTTTTTTGTCACCATAGCCTAGTGTCTAAGTAGTTATCTCCCAACTGAGAACGACATGGTTCGAACTCTAGTTGATGCAATAGATGTAGATGTGACTACCATTGGATCACTTGCTCATTTTCATCATATAAATAATTTAAATCATAAATAAAAATAAGGTTGAGATTTTTGAATATGTTATTTTTTTGTCTTCTTTTTACCATTACTAAATAATGACATTTATTTAAAAGTAATACGTTTTATGTAATTGAAATTTTCCAATATTTCTTCCCAATTATAATATATATATATATATATATATATTTATTATTCTTATTACAAGTCAACATAATATTATTTTACGAAAGGCATCTTAACGTGTCATTGATAATTGAAAGCGAGGAAAATATAAGTTAAACACATTCTTGGCAAGTTTATCTTTATTATTGTTAGTCAACTCGATTCAATAATGACAAATCTACTATTTTGGGTTAATACAGTTTTCATATATAATAAAATATTAGTTAGTATTTTATAATCTGTATACATTAATTAATCTCATCTGGTACACGTTAATTTATCTATATTGAAATTTTAAGTAAGCGTTTTAATGCCTTAATTTTTCATTGAGAACTATTTAAAACATCAATTTTTATTGATTTTGCTTATTTATACATGAAATTGGTCAACAATTAAATAAAAATAACAGTGTTATAACAGAGTTAAAAAACTATATAAACAAAAAATCAATGATGGTGCCAGGGAAGATTAGATTACCACCATGACTTCTTTTTTTGTTTTGTTATGTTATAGTTTTTTCCAACAAAAAATTTTACACAAAGGTTTTCTGAAATTGTTTAAAGAGAAATTTAAGTAAAACCTTGATTAGTTAAGCATCCTAGTTGCTTTGTACTCAAATAAAACGAGACTGAAACAAGTCCTGCAGCAAGGTTAGAATAGGTAGAGTGCCACCTGTTCTTAATGTTGCAATTTTCAGCTTAATAAAAGCTTCAATAAGGTGAATCAACTCTGGAGAATGCCTTGGAGAATCATCATTCCTTCTTTTGTTCCTTTCCATCCACATATGATGAATCGAACTTTGGAAGACAAGCTTCAATAACAGAGAGTGTGAATTGGACTACATCAGTTTTATCTTCTGCTCCATCTCCTCCCATTTGTCAGTGTACATCGAAGGCATTAAAGGATGTGCAAGATTTCTCCATATTGCCGCCGCTGTGAAAGAGCAACTGAAAACTAAACACCCATATCGATTAAGTCCTGTAAATAACATGTAAATAACATTCACTCATTCATTCTTTGTTCACTTTTACGAGCTTATGAGTAATTAAATCTCATTCTCATTAATTAACCAAAGTATACAATTGGGGGTTTA
>OVBE01008164.1:0-17513 GCA_900406425.1 Iberis pinnata
CCTTTTGAAACTTCAAAGTGATCATACCCAATTACATTCCCATTTTTCATTCTTTCTCTGTTACCCTTAGGAGAGACTTCTTCTTTAGATGCTGCTAGTTGTTTTAGGAACTTACTTACTTAAACACTTAATGGCTATTGACCTTCTTGCTTGCACTATCTTTTGGGTTTTACCCTTTTTGCATTCATTGTCATATGTTTCTTNATTATGCACTAGCCATACTTCTTTTGCATATTAATGTCCCCCCAAAATTTCTACTAGCATGTTCTGATTCTTTTTCATATCATCTCCTAAGATTCTTTCTTAACATTTCCCACTGTTACCAACTACCATTATCCTTTTCATTTGTTTTCACCCAATACCAACAGTTGAAATCGAATCCCACCTAGTCCTATCTAGTCCAAAAAGCATGGGCTAGAACTACATGACACCCTATTCCTGTCAGTTCGAACCTAACACTTTCTACCAAGCTCATTCCATAAAAGACCTACCACTCAGTAGTAAATTCAGAGTTTGAAAGAAGGCAAGGTTCAAAGGTGGGGATTCCACTTGGGTTAACAAGAGTGGTAAAAGGTAGAAGATAACCCAAATATGTATATGCTATCCATGAGTTCATATTCAACACACAAACATGATAATTAAGCATTAAAATTCAAGTTTTAATAGTTAGGAACAAACTTCAGATCACAACATGCTTCAGGAGATAAATGATAATGCAATTTCACATTCCAAGTAAGGTGCAGTTTTACTTCAGACAATTTCAGGATGCATTAGACAACTAACAACTAGCGCACTAATACTTTCTGAGAAAACAACATACTTACAAGGTTATCACCTTCCTAGTTCCCTAAGAATGTGCAACATCCTATATGCAACTACATGAAATGCAAATGACACTCTGTTTTTGAAGAGAAATTTTCGAAAATTTTTCAGATTTTTATGTGTTTTTTGATGCTTATAGATGCTGTATGAATGCATTGCAAGGTGGAGAAAAATGAACAAACAAGAAAAGTTTCATTAATAGCAGGGGTCCTTCTGAATCCTCCGCCAAACCTGAATTACACAGTCTCTGTGTAATCCAAGTTGTGGATTGGACTCAAGGAAGGACATGATAATGAAAGCATTAAAAATATCTTAAACATAGGCAAGAAACAGAAGCGGCGAGCACGCAGGAATGAAAGCATAACAAGCGGATCATACAATGAAGGAGGGGTTGGGATGGACCTCAAAGGGGTATGAAGGATTTTTAAAGGAGGTCCTCATCCTTCATGTTATTGTATCCTTGGGCTGCATTCGGTGCTTCTTGCTATTGCTGCCGGAGTGCACGAGATTGTTGAATTTCTTGATGGTTTTGAACGGATTCACTGTTTCCTTCTTCTTGTTCCGCTTGTGCAATGAGAAGAGCACCTTGCTCTTGAGTCTCTCTTTGTTGCCTTGTTTGCTGCAACATCTCAGCAATCTCACGTGTACGAAGCTGCCTCTTTGAGAGAATCAGGGCTCCTGGTGAAGATTCTGGAGAGATAGTAGGGTCCCTGTCTTTCTATCTCGATATTTCTCACTCCCTTCTCTGCCTTCTTAGGATTCTTTCTCTTGACGGTTGAGACATCTTTAATCCTAGACAAAAATTAAAATAACTTGTCATCCTTAGTTCAATCGATTGTGTTGCAAAGCTAAGACCGGTTAAAATTTCTTTTTTTTTTTTTTGAAAGAACGAAATCGGTTTTAGTGAAATATATTGAACCCGGATTGGAAGTTTTCAAAGGTTGAATATCGAAAAAGTTAAAGAATGAAACCAAATTTGCGAGTAAATATAGCTTGTTGAAAAATCCTTGTTAGAGCAAAGCTTCTAGTTGGAGTTCCTTAGAGAAACCAATGTTTAAAAGAGAGTAGTTGATGAGTTAAAGGATGATAAATACTCCCTTAATATAGGCCCATTAGTGATTTGGAGGAGGTGGTGGTGAGTGGAAGTTTGTGGTGGAGGATTAAAGAGGAAACTTTGATGTGATGGGGGTAGTGGATGTGTAAGGGATGGGATGGGGCATCTTGGAAAGGTTTAGTGGGCATTTGACATTTTGTTGCTCACACAATTGACGGTTCGCTGCTATGTCCCAAGTTCTTGCCATAGATCGATCTGCCCTTGTTATTGGATCGATCACATTGGGTTTGTCGGGCTGGTGTCTCTTGCGGTGATGGATCGATCCTGTCGTCAGTGTGGATCGATCCTTTCGTGAGTGTGGATCGATCATGTCGTTATTGTGGGTCGATCTTCACGCGAATGTGGATCTATCACAACATAACTTCCAAACTCGTTTCTTAATTTCCTGAAACACCAAAAACCAAAATTGAACTAGAATGCATTTGATGAAACCTTGGAAGATAGAAAGCCGAAAAAGGAATATTTACAAAGATAGACATGGCATTTTCTCCCAAGTGAGCTTGTTTATAGTCACTAAGCTTGACTTCCTGTTTTTAGGATCAGTGTTCTTGAGATGGTTCCCCAAGGGGAACCGAGGTTCCTTCTGAGATTGCTCTGTCCGCCAAATATGGTTTCACTCGTTGTCCATTCACTATAAATTCATTTCCATTGCTTCCAACCAGAGTGACAGCTCCATATGGTAAAACCTCCCTTACAGAGAATGGTCCAGACCACCTGGATTTGAGTTTTCCAGGGAACAACTTCATCCTTGAGTTGAACAAAAAGACTTGGTTACTAGCGTTGATTTCCTTTACTAGAATCTTTTTATCGTGAAACTCCTTGTTCTTTTCCTTGTATATTTTGGAACTTTCAAAGCGTTGAGTCTGAACTCCTCCAGTTCGTGTAAGTCTATCTCCCTCTTATCTTGAGCTGTCTTGTGGTCAAAGTTTAGGAGTTTAGTTACCCAAAGTGCCTTATACTCTAATTCAACTAGCACGTGGCATGCTTTCCCATAGAGTAGCTGAAAGGGTGTTCGTCCCATTGGTTTCTTGAAGGCTGTTCTGTATGCCCATAATGCATCATCTAGCCTCACTGACCAATCTCTCCTGGAGGTTCCAACACTCTTCGCTAAGATTGCCTTGATCTGCCTATTTGATACTTGAACCTATCCACTCGTTTGTGGGTGATAAGGTGTTGCCACCTTATGCTTCACCCCATACTTCCTCAACAATCCTTCGAAGACTTTGTTTATGAAGTGAGAACCTCCATCACTGATCACTACTCTTGGTACCCCAAATCTTGGGAAGATCACGCTTTTGAAAAGCTTTAGAACCACTTTAGCAGCGTTGGTTGGACTGGCAATTTCTTCTACCCATTTGGAGACATAGTCAACAACTACCAGAATATAGCTGTTACCAAAAGATGGAGGGTTTGAATGGTCCCATGAAGTCAATTCCCCAGACGTCAAACACTTCAAGTTCTAAAATCGTATTCTAGGGCATCTCATTTCTTCTCCCAATGTTCCCTGCCCTTTTGACATGGGTCGCAAGTAGAGATGAAACTATGTGTGTCCTTGAAAAGTGTTGGCCACCACAGACCTGCTTGAAGGATTTTCTGAGCGGTCTTAAATGTTGCAAAGTGACCTCCATAAGAGGAACCATAACAGTGTTCCAGGATTCATTTCACTTCATCTTCAGATACGCAACTTCTGAATAGTCCGTCTGAACCCCTTTTGTAGAGAAAAGGGTCATACCAATAGTAATCCTTTTCATCACTTAGGAATTTTGTTTTTCTATACTCGTTGAAATCTTCAGGGATTGTCCCACAAACCTTGTAATTAACTAAGTCTGCATACCATGGTGCTGCTTTCGTTGTTACTACTTCTCCTTCCAAAAACGCACATGTATGGATTATCATGAGTTGTTATTCAGGCATAGAGTCATCAATTGGTACCGAATCGTCAATCCTCATTCTTGAAAAAGTGATATGCTACTCCATTTTCAATATCCTTTTTATCCACTGTCTCCATGTCAAACTCTTGTAATAAGAGAATCCATCTTAGCAGTCTCGGTTTGGTGTCCTTCTTAGCATTGATATGCCTCAGTGCAACATGATCAGTATAAACTACCACCTTCGAACCAACCAAGTAGCTTATGAATTTTTCAAATGCAAAGACGACAGCTAGCAACTCCTTCTTTGTTGTGGCATACTTCACTTGAGCATCATCCATAGTCTTACTAGCATAATAGATGACATGTACCTTTTTATCAATCTTCTGCCCCAAGACAGCTCCAACTGCATAGTCTGAGGCGTCGCACATGATCTCGAATGGGTAGTCCCAATTCGGAGCATGAACTACTGGTGCAGTTACCAAGGCTTCTTTGATGCGGTGGAAGGCTTCCAAACATTCTGTGTCGAAGTTGAACTCAGCTTCCTTACACAAAAGCCTTGTTAAAGGTCTGGCGGTCCTTGAGAAATCATTGATAAACCTTCTATAGAAGCCCGCATGACCAAGGAAGCTCATGATGTCCTTCACTGTCTTCGGTGGTTGCAACTACACTATTACATCAATTTTAGCCTTGTCTACCTCTATACCCTTCTCTGAGATCTTGTGTCCTAGCACTTCTCCCAGTTCATGACTAGATTTTTCTCCTCACACCTGGTTAGAACCTTGTACAGATTCGACAAATAGGAGGAGAAAGAAGAGCCGTACACGGAGAAATCATCCATGAACATCTCAACTACCTCCTCGATTAAATCTAAAAAAATCAAAGTCATACACCTATGAAATGTGGCAGGTGCATTGCAAAGCCCAAACGGCATCCTTTTATATGCAAAAGTGCCGTAAGGGCACGTGAATGTGGTTTTTTCCTGATCTTGAGGGTGAATAGGGATTTGGAAAAATCCAATATATCCATCAAGGAAGCAGTAATAAGGATGGTTGGCTAGACGTTCTAGCATTTGATCTATGAAGGGTAATGGGAAATGGTCTTTTCTAGATGCGGCATTCAACTTCCTGTAGTTGATGCACATTTTATGACCAATGAATGTTCAGGTTGGTATTAGTTCATCCTTGTCATTTTTAATCATAGTGATTCCTCCCTTTCTTGGGACACAATGAACTGGTTATATCCAAGTACTATCTGAGATATGGTAGATAACACCAACATCCAGCAGTTTTAGAATTTCCTTTTTTACCACTTCTTTCAGATTGGGGTTGAGTCTTCTTTGGGGTTCAATGCTAGAGTAAGATTCATTTTCAAGATTGATTCTATGAGTGCATAGACTAGGTGATATCCCTTTTATGTCATCCAATGAATACCCTATTGCTTTCCTAAACTTCCTCAATTCAGTTAACAGTGATTCTAACTCATTTTCACTAAGTTCATTACTCACTATGACTGGGTATGTTGAATTTGGTCCAAGAAAAGCGCACCTTAGTCCTTTAGGGAGTGGTTTCAGTTCCACACTTGGTGCCTTTAGTTCAGACCAGCCTTCAGATATTTTAGAGTCTATTGGATCTTGGGTAGTCTTTTGACTCGGTTCCTCTTCGAATCCAAACTCTTCAGCAGCTGAGAAGACTTGTTTTTCTAAACCCCGAATGTCTTCGAATGGTTCTCCTGACTCCACTGGTATTTATGAGTCCAAGATCATCTCATACTCCAGACTTTCTCCTTGTAGGTCCCTTTTATCCCCATTCTTGGTCAATGCAATTTGGAGGTCATCTTCCTGACCAATCTCTTCCAGGAATTCATCAGTGAGTTGATCAAAATATTCCATGTAGAAGACCTCTCCTTCAGCAGCTGGTTTCTTCATGACTTCTTGAATGTCAAAGGTTATCTTCAGCTCCTTGCCCATATTGAGCTAGATTTTTCCTTTCTGAACATCTATAACAGCTCCAGCAGTAACCACGAATGGTCTACCTAAAATCAGAGGGTCTCTGGGTTCTTCACTCATGTCTAGGACCACAAAGTCAGTTGGTATTTCAGCTGCTCCAACCCTTACAGGTAAATCTTCAAGGATCCCATGTGGTATTCACACTTATCGGTCTACAAGTACCAGAGATATATTGTAGGGCCTGAAATTCATGAAACCTAGCTTCCTTGAAACTTATAGAGGCATAAGACTTATTGAAGCTCCTAGGTCACACAAGCATTTGTCGAAGGACAAGGGTCCAAGTGAACATGGTAAGGTAAATGATTCTGGGTCTGCTAGCTTCTGTGGGGTTGAGGTCCTTGTGATGATCGCATTGCATTCCTCACTTAGAACTACCATTCCATGAATCTCCTTTCCTCTCTTAGTGATAGAGTCCTTCAGAAACTTCTTTTATGGAGGCATCAAAGTGATTTCGTCAAGAAGAGGTACCTTGATTTCAGTGTCCTTCATATATTTCTCAAAAACGATTTTGTACTTTGCCATGATTTCCTTCTTGAATCTAGAAGGGAACGACAACCGTGGAACATATGGTGGTGGAATGAAGGGTGTATCTTTCCGTTGTGTTGCAGATGGTTGTTCAACAGGAGGTGGTTCTGTGATCACTTCTGGTGGATGTTGCAATGGCCTTTGTGTATCAGTTATTGCAGGGTTTTCTTCTTCAGTTTCTTTTAAACACGACCCCAACTTGGATACCACTGTCCTCAGTGATAAGAGTGGTCTGTCGTGGTGGTAACGCCTTTCCACTGCGGAGAGTAATTGCTTTCACATGAGCAACATCGTGGGGGTTGTGAAGTGGAGGCGTAGTGTAGTGTACCAGAGGAAGAAGTAGAGATGGAGGTAGTCTTGATTTCCAACGAATAGATACAGGAGGTAAGTGCGTCAAGCTTAGCGTAGACGTCATTGAAAGAAGAGTTCACCAAACTTATTCAATGTTTCCAGCATACTAGTCGCTTGACCATGTAGAAGTTGTTGAAGTAGTGCTTCAATGTGTGTAAATGCAGGAGGATGGAGTGTAGGAGGAGGGAGTATAGGAGGAGGGACAAAGACTTGCATTTGAGGAGATCGATCTCGAGGTGGAGTGGTTGTAAAGAAACCGCGTTTGTAAGCATAGTCAAGAAAGGGTCGAATATCCTTCAGAGGTGGTGCTAGGTACACTTAGTCTTGAGGAGTAGCAACATTGTTGCTTCTATAAGAAAGACCAGGTTTGTTAGAGTAGTTGAAGTACCCTTTGTTGTAACCCCCTTGGTTCTGCACATAGCACATTTCTTCTTGTTGTTGACCTAGGAGTAGCCTGTCCAACTTCTCATTCAGTGCCTTGATCTCCTTCTTAGTGCTATCATCAGAAGTAGAACTACCTCGAGATGTTCTATCGTAGTCCTCACTGTAAATCCTGTCAGACTGGGCAATGTTCTCAACCAACTCCCATCCGTCATCAACACTCTTGTTGAGGAGTTCACGTTACTTGCAATATCGAGCAACATTCTGATCTTAGGCAAGGCACCTATGTAGAGTGTGTTGAGTAAGGAAGCTTTGCTGAAACCGTGATGGGGGCATTGCATAGTGTAGTGCTTGAAGTGCTCCCATTCCTCAGAGAAGGTTTCAGCGTTCTTCTGTGCAAATCCTGAGATGTCGTTCCTCAACCGTGCTGTTCTGGTAGTTGAGAAGAACTTTGCAAGGAATGCCTTCTTACAGGCATCTCAGGTGGTGATGGAGTTCCTGGGGAGTGACTTCTCCCACTGATGTGCCTTATCCCCCAAAGAGAATGGGAAGAGGCGTAGCTTGAAAGCGTCTTCATTCACACCGTTTATCTTCGTCAGACTGCAGAATCTATCGAACTTTTCGAGGTGATCAAGTGGATCTTCCATAGGTAGTCTATGGAACTTGTTGCCCTGCACCATAGCAATGAAACTATGCTTGATCTCGAAGTTGTTGTTCTGAACTGTAGGTGGGTTGATTCCATGTTTGATGTTGTGAGTGTTGGGGTTGTCACCAGCACCTATGGTGTTCTAGTTGTTTCTGTCAACGTTTTCTGCCATTTCTAAGTTTAACCTTCTCAAGTATTCCGCACGTTCGTGTTCACATCTTGCCCGAGAGTGTTTTCGTTCAAGAGCTCTAATGTCGTCAACGAGTGGAAGCAAGTCAGTTGGTCCTCTGCTTCTCAAGTCCATACACTGCTACGCATGTACCTGAAAACAAAGCAAATAAAGGTAGACTAGTAAGTAAAAATGTAAAAGAAGCTTGATCTGAAAAGATCCAAAATCTAGTATGTAGTAACGAATCCCAAATGGCAACCACGCCAAATTGATAGTAGGATTTTGAAGTCCTACTGGGGTATCAATTACCCATCATTGTAGCATAGATGGGTTGTCAATTTATAATGGAATGCACTATACAATCTGGAATGAGATGGATGCTTTAAAGTCAAGCTAGGTATTAAAAAGGGGTGTTTTGATAAAAGGTCCTAAGTGCAATGAACATAAAATGCATAAACATAAAAAGAATCATAAAAGACTCAAATGTATAAACAGAGTAAAAGGAAAGAGGGTGAAAGATGTAAGAAATGTAAAGCAGTTCCTAAGGACAAAGGGTAATTGACTAAGGATCCATCCTGAGATACCTAAGTACCTAACATACCTCATACAATGAGCTAACCCCTAGACAGTAGCAACATAAGCAACCAATTTCAATTCCTTGGTAATCAATCTCAAGAAAAGCACTCACAGACTTAACTGCCGTAATAGACAGTGACTACCTAGCAGGCATGAACAACAACTACTATAGTCAATAAGCTTCCCAAACATCTAATGCCTTAGAAAAGGAAAACAAATCTTTGAAATCACCTAGGTCCGGACACCTTCAATGACTCATCTTCCGGTGTTGAAGGGCCTAACGGCGGGTTTTCAGTCCCTTCCGGGTAGAAATACAATCAACATTACGAGCAGGTGAAACATAAGGGATATAAAGAACAAACAACTTAGGCACTAAGGTAAACCAAGAACATCAACCCTAGTCTACCCCATCCTCAAGAACTTGATGGACTACTCACTACTCATGGGAGTAGAAGCAGAGAAAACAGAAAGCATAACCATAAAGCTAAACATGCAGATCTAGGAAGAACAGATGAAGAACAACAAGAACACAAACCCATAAATGAAGAATAACAATAAAATAGTAAAACAGAGATGAAGAACAAACTTAAAACATGAGATTAAAGCTTAAAACGATAATAGAGATGCACCAACTAAAGAACAACCTAAAGCTAAGCAAGAAAGCAAAAGGAAAACAGTAGATTAACTTAAAACCTAAAAGAAATCTGGTTTTTACACTAAGAACATGAAGAACAACAAAGGAAAACAAAAACCTAAGACTAAAACCTAAAAAGTAAAGAAAAATAAGCTTATTGCAAATGGAGGCGAATTAGGGCTTGTATAGTGTTCAGAGAAAGCCTTAATTCGCACTAAAGACAAAAAGCTAATCATTGTCTTGTATCTTGGGCCTTGGGTCAGGTGCTATCCGGATTTGAGTTGGTCGGGTCGGAGCGTGCTTGACTTCGAGTTGGTAACTGCGTGATCGATCAGAGCTAGGGACGCTTGCATGAGATCGATCCAACCTGAGATGAGTCCGAGAGTGGGATCGATCCAGGAATTGAGTACCTGAGATCGATCCAAACAAGTGTGGGATCGATCCGATTTGAGTGCGAGATCGATCCTGCCTTACTTCCTTCTTAGTCTTGCTTCAATTCCATACACTTCCTTAGCTTCGTCAGAGACTTCACAAATTTCCTTGAAAGAGAGAGAGAGAGAGAGATAGATCCAGGTAAAGGTGGAGATTAATCCATGCTGAGATGGGATCGATCTGAAGAGAGTGCGGGATCGATCTGGATAGAGTGCAGATCGATCCAGAAGCTTGGTGTTGGGATCGATCTAGACTTGATGCAGGAGTGCTCGAGATCGATCCACGCTTGTGCTGGGATCGATCCAGGTAGGTCTTAGTCCATTCCATGCTAAGTGCTACTTTTCTGAAATCTCACAAATTCTTCCCAAAAACTTCTGAAAGTCCTGAAAAATCTCCAAAATGCGTGCATATGAAAATTCTAATGCAAAAGTCCTACAAATCATAAACTTACTAAAATCAACTATATATGTGATGTATGCACGCTTTTAGACCTCAAAATTGATGCTAATTGATATGTAAAATCCAAGAAAATGAGAGTCATCAATCGTTCTCGAGGAATTCTTGGATTGTCGCAAACAAGTTATATTGATAAAGTGAGTAAGAGATTTGGCATGCAATATTGAAAACCAAGGGATGATCCAGTTGCTAAGGGAGAAAATTTTTGTCTCGATCAGTGTCCTAAAGGAAATTTGGAAAATCAAGAAATGCAGATGATCCCTTATGCCTCGGCAGTAGGGACTCTAATGTATGCTCAAGTTTGTACGCGTCCAGTTGTGTACATTGTTGGAGTCTATGGCAGATACTTAAGCAATCTAGGTATAGACCATTGGAAAGAAGTCAAAAGAGTCATAAGGTATCTAGAGAGAACAAAGGGTACATACTCACCTATCATTAATTAGATATTTGGGAGATCATTAGGTTATCTGATTATGATTTTAAAAAAATTTGGCTGGATAAATTTGGCTAGATATTTTGTCACATGGCTGCAAATTCTGTAAGAATTGAAAGACCATTAAAGTTGTATAGTGACAATAAGGTGTCTTTTGGTACTCCGGTAATAATAGGAGTTCGGTAAAGTCTAAATATGTAGACTTAGAAAGCCAAGTTAAGGAAGGGTAAAAGGGGTCAGGTTTTCATAGAACAATTAAGAAAAAACTCCATAAGTATAGTTCCTCAAAAGAATGCGCATTTTGGTGTTTGAGGATCATTCGGTTTATTGGGAGTTTGTCATTCAGTTTCGGGTTCTATGTTATTTGGTTGTATTTTACACATGTTCTGATCAGAAATAAATTTTAAGTTAAGTTTCGGCTTACACTTTGTACAATGAAGTTAAAAGATCTCACTAAAGTAGGACAAGTTGATAATCGACATGTACTGATCCCCTTTCATGTGATTTTCATGCCACATGTTTCATAATTGATGTATGTCAATTAGCTATGCTGATTTACGTGATCATGGAATGTTTAGTTATGACTAATATAATAAAAACTGCTATGATCCTAAGTTGATATGGTTAATGGATGAGATTGTTTGTGCCTTGAAAGTAATGACAATATTGAGCTCACTAAGGTCTAACACTTTTTCTGAACACATATATGACACAGCGGGAGATTGTAAGATCTATTTTGGGGTCACACATGTATATAATAAAGTGTTAGCGTTATTATGTGATCACTTTTAGAATAAAGTAAAAAACTTGAGGCATAAGTGATGAAATATTTATACCTTTTGTAATTTCTAGATTGATGAGGGGCCTAACTAGAAATTGATTCTCTATAAATAGAGGGTTATGGTCCCTAAAGAAACCTTAGTCTAAAAATCTCTGCATCATATTACAAGAGATCTAAAGTAACAGAGGGTTTGCTTTGAAAAATCCATTCCCTAATTTAGAAATCAAAAGCATGGATTCATCAGGTACGCTTCCGCTTAGGTTCTTATTCATCAGAAACTAATATGGTTTATTGTTTATTAATTTATAAAATCCAACACCAAAATCATAGTAAATATAAAGACCATTATATGGGAAAAATGATGAGTTGTATATGTTAATTACTAAATCTGACAAAGTTGAAAGTACAATAATAGACGTTGTTATTCCAAAATTAAGTGACATTTTTTTTTAGATTAAAAATTTATAATCTATTGACATACCAAGATATTAGAATGCCCAACATGCTATGATGAGCTTACACTAATCTTAGAGACTTTGTTTATAATTCAATTTCCAAAACAGTCTCAAAGCTTTGACATGGCAGAGACCTCCTCCTCAATCACCAGAAATTTTATCTCTTTTTTTTTTGTCTTTTCTGAACAATGTTTTTAGAGAATCTTCTATGACCAAACCATATGGAAAATCAAGGAAATACAGATTAATTAGAAGCTGGAGGAAGTCAAATATTTCAATTTACCTTTTGTGTTTGTGAATGTTCAAAGAGTAACAAAGAATGAGTTTGCAAAAATTATTACAGTCGTGTTGAATCATCAAATGCCATTTGTTGCTATTTTGTTCAATGTAACAAATATTTCCTTTTCTGCTTATTTGATCATATAAATAACTATTTTCTATTAGATATTGTTATTTTTAATATATTGATGACTAATTAAATCGGAAATAAAAGAGATAATTTTTAAATAATTTTTTATTTTGATGGACGGTTGAGATTAATTCTAAAGAAATCTTAATAAAGAATTATGTTCTTCTCCGCCTATAAATATATATATATATATATATATATATATATATTTATTTGTACTCCATAGAGATATCTAACGTTAATAACAACACAACACTTAAAGAGGCCTTTATAGGAAGGAGAGAAACCTAAACTCCATTTAGGAAACCGAACGAAGATATTCCGCTAATCCTCTTTATGATTATGTTATGTGATTATCTAGATGTTTAAAGATCTTAGGGTTCATGTAAATTACGCTTACATGTGGTATCAAAGCATGGTTGTAAAACATCTCTTTAATCCATTGAAGTAATTTATTTATAATAATCACTATGAATCTGCTAATTGAGTTTCTATTTATCAAATCCGTTTTTAATTTGTTCGTGCATAATCCATACATAAAATTATCATTTTGTGTAAATTTTGGGCAAATTTCGGGTTTCTGTGAATAAAACATTTCACATAAAGTAATATCCTGTACAAATTTCGGGTTTTCTTAAAAAAGTTAAAATTAATTTCTTGTAAACTGTTATTTTGTACAGGTATTTGTGTAAAATTGTGCATATGCGAATTATGGTTTTCTCAATTTTTGGTTTTGCGCAAATTTTGTGCATATTCAAATTAGGGTTTTATCGTATATTTACGTTATGTGCAAATTTTAGGCGTTTACGAATTAGGATTTATCGCATATTTTTGTTTTCTGCAAAATTTGGGCATTTTCGAATTAGGATTTTATCACATATTTTTGTTTTGTGAAAATTTTGGGCGTTTGCGAAGCAGGATTTGTTGCATATTTTTTTGTTTTGTAGAAATTTGTGACGTTTGCGAATTAGAGTTGTGCAAACACTAGGCATCTGTGAGTTATTATTTTTCGCATATAATTTTCCATAAATAATGTTTCATGGATAATTTGTACGAATATTAAAAACTAAGTAAATAGATTGTGTATAATCCGTGCATAGTTGATAATGGAATATTTTGGGCCTATGAAGTGCATAATTCGTAAAACTTTTGAAAAATGCAAAATTAAAGTATTGATATCACCATAGTGACTGTAGTCTATAATGAATTGCATATTTAATCTATCATAGGTATAATGGCCTATTTCGTGACGCTTATAGCATTTAATATCTCTAGTTCTAGTGGGATTAGCTACCGCTTTTTCTTTATCCTTAGCAAAACTTAGATTAAATTTTCCTTCGCTTTTTGGAGCAATGCTAGACTGAACTGGCTTCCTATAAATATGTTTGCTATCACTTGTGTAGCTTAGTTTAAAGTTTCCATAACTTGATTTAGTAGAAATTTTTCTTTTAATTTTTTGTTCAATGAGTACAACCTTATACATCACAACTTCTAGTTCTTCAAAATATTTTAGCTCCAGTTGGTCTTGGATATATCTCTACAATACCCCAATGAACCTAGACATATTGGCTTCACGACCTCACTAGTGCCTTGATCAAAAGAGTTTTAAGCTCCTGGAAGTATTCCTCAACCATTCTAGTGCTTTACTCCAGATTTCTAAACCTTTAATGACGTTCTCTTTCATGATTATACTACAAGAAAACACGGGCTAAGTGACGGATTGTGTTCGTCAGTTATAAAGCGTTAGTAATGAAAATCGTCAGTATTTCCGTCAGTATTACTGACGGAATATTGACAAACACCTTCTGTCAGTAAAATATTCGTCAGTAATTATCCGTAATTAAGTTCGTCGGTATTAGTGACATATTTACTGAAGGATAATTAGTAACATATCTTGTTCGTCAGTAATTTCCGTCACTAATACCGACATATTTAACGACGGATCATAGTTAAACTTTTTTTTTCCTCTAAATTATATATAATTAATCTTATTAATTGATTAATAATTAATTTATTATAAAAATTAAAATAAAATTCAACATATTCATAAAATTTAAATTCCAAAATTTTATAAAATCATAAATATTCATAAAATCCACTTATTTCTAAAACTACAATGACAACTACATCCAACTACATCCCCTGTCCGAAATGTTGGTTTTTCTGGTCCATCCACTCGTCCATCTGAGCTTTCATCTGGGCCTGCATCTGAGGCTGCATATGTTCTTGCTGAGCTTGGATATGGGGTTGGATCTAAGGGTCTCGCTCCCTTTGCTCAGCATGCATATCATCGATCGTCTTCTGCACATTCTCCAACATCGCGTCCTTCTGCCTCAACTCTTCATCTCTGTAAGAATCTCTCGTTGCTCGGGAGTATTTTGGGAAACAGTAGCTGCCATGTTCCCGAACCCGAACATGCACCCCTTCTTCTTCTTCGTAACCTGAAAAATAAAAAAATAAAAATATTAGTATAAATAATATGCAATAGTATAAAATTAAATTTAAATATTACTTACCTGAGATACTATCTCATACTGCGCCTCAAGCGGGATGTCACCATCATCAAGTATCTCCTGAGACGCCCGCACTTCTTCCATCAGCTTTTTGACGTCTCAAACACTTCACGAGCAAGCGGATTATGAGGACAATGAGTTTTATAGAATAAATTTGAGTAGAGAATTAGTCTTAACGTGTTTTTAAAATAGCACATTTTGAACATCTCTAGTTTCTTTGTCTCTTTTGTAGGAATCATCATGTCAAACCGAGGAGCATCCGAAAGTTCAAGTGGACCTTCAATGCAAGACATCTACAAGATGTTGATGCAAGTTGATTTCTTAGAATCAAAATTTTTGGATGCAAAATCTTGTGCTTCTAGAACAAGTTAAGGAAATATTAGGATACATGGGGCTTTCACACATACTTTCAATGGAGTTCACATACTTTCAATGGAGTTTTTTTCTTCACCAAAGACCAACATGCATGTTCCTAGCTTCGTTGGAAGTGTTCTTCTCTAAGGGAAGAGCGGGTGATGAAAATGGGGGGGGGGGGTTCATAACGTTCATGTATTTGAAGCGGAAGACTTACATGGTCTCTTTCGAGTGGTTGGGAGCTATATATGGTTTCCAAATTAAGAGGATTTAACCAGACACATTTGAAATTGATCCAAGTGAGATCAAGCTTATCTGGGACGTGATAGGGTCAAAGAAGTTTAAAGCAGGGAAAACCAAGAGTTCGCGCATCCGCCACCTCACCATAATATATGTGCATCAAATCATTGCTAACTCTTTTTGCACTAGGCGTGACACTAGCAATATCTTAGCCGATGAGATGAACTTCTTACATTTGAGAATATACCAACATGTTTGCGATACTCTGCAAGACAAAACAGTATTCCCTGATATCTTTGAATTCAGGCCAAGCATATTAAAGATATTTCTCAAGAAATTATTGAAGTTCAAGGATCTAAGCTCGATATCACAACAGAAGACGACACCTCAACTGAGTATAAGAGGTTGGATAATACCAATACTTCGACATACTCAGGACCGACTTAGTAGAAATGTTTGGACGCCAAGACTAATGGATTACGAATACTTGACGGAAATCCAATTTTTGGTGGGAAAGATGGATGGTCAATTTTGATATAAGTTCAGAGGGGCAAACAAACCGAAAGCGGTCATCCTACTTCCAAATAGTAGGAGAACCTATTTTAAGAGAGGAGAAAACCTCTTTTTCTACCATTAGTCCTCTGATATGATTGAACCATCCAAAGCGGCAACTTTAGAATTGTTCTCCGATAATCTCTCCAACCTCTCAATAGAAGAAGAGTCATCTAGTTATCATAATCGCGATGATTGAGGTACCATTCGACACCTTTGTACATACTTGCATCTTAGTTTTTGTTTCTTTTATTTTTGGTGCTTTCTCTAAATTCTTTTTCACAGAAGGAACCGTGTGAATTAAGCTTGGGGGAGGGACCATATCTAACTTAGTTTCAATTTTTGTTCTTATCATGCATTTGCATTTTTTTTTGAAAAAATCTTCAAAAAGATTGCATTTACTCCCATTCTAGGTTGTATTTTGCATAGAGAACAATGATTGGATTGCCTTGTGAGTCTTGATGTTTTGCTTGTATTTTAGCACTCAAGCTAATATTAGAATGATGCTTGAAACATCTTTAGAATTTGGAAAATCCATGCTCGGAACTGACCGCTTTATGCTTCATGGTGTTTGTTGAATCTAGCTTGAATTGAAACCAATCCCATGAACTTCGATGAATCTAATTTCTTTCTTATAGATTTGAAATGCTTAGCCATGGTAAAACACTTAACATTTAGATTGTCTTTGCCTAATTTTATCACTCTTGTTAATCTAAAAGGCCATTCTCATCTTTAGGATGGTTACCACACCTTGTTTACTGGAACCTTTTCTTTCAACCCCCCATTACTCTTTATTATGAGGCCTTTTTTTTTGGAAAATTCATACATGGGCAAAAACCCGTGTAATAGAAGTCGAGCGACAAGAAAATAGCCTCTTAGAGTTAGCTTCATTTTAAGGTTAAAATGCTTAGGTGGGGGAATGTGTAGAATAGGGTATAAGTTTGGGGAATCACATGAAAAAGTGTGGTAGTGTTGAAAAAGAGTATTGAAATAAGCCTAATAAATAAGCTCTAAAAGTATAAAAAATCCAAATGGTTTGAATAAAGAAAAGAATGAGAAAATGTCTAATCCTCCCAAGATAGTTAATAAAATAAAAAGGATAAGAAAAAGAAAAGTCAATATGGGAAAAGGAAGACTATGTGCTAAAATGTAAAGAAAAAAAGCAAAAAAATGTGCTCCTACTAGTTTAGAAATTAAAAGAAAAAGGCTAACGTTTTCTGATTGAAAAAGTTTGAAAAGAAATGAAGATTTGGTGGTTTGGGTTCTAAGTGTAAAAGAATGTGAGACATGGGGTAGAATAAGAACATGAAAGAGATTTGGGTAGAGCATTATATGAGGTGAAAGCTTTGCATGCATCAATTGTTTGACTCTATCTTGATTTTTCCTAATGTTTTGCATTGCTCTTTTGTGAGAAACCACTTTAAAATGTGAAAACTACTTCAAACACCTAAAAATCTCCAAAACCGAACCAAATGGATTAGATTTCTCTTCCATGAGAAAAACCGCGCTTAAATATTAAATGAATGTAAGCGATTGGTGAATAGGATGGTTTGAAGATACTTCACTTTGGTAGCTAAGGTTGGTTCTTGTGATGAGTATGTAGAAGTAAATTGAATAGTTTTGGTCGATGCATCATTTTACTATTCTTTAGGATGTTACATTTGAAGCATTACATTCAAGTTTTGGTTATGATTTCCCATTTTTAAACCTCTTTTCTCACTTACCTTTGTTTCTTGTTTGAGGACAAGCAACTGATAATTTGAGGGAGTTGATATATTGTGTTTTTCATGCATT
>OVBE01008165.1:0-17511 GCA_900406425.1 Iberis pinnata
ATTGTGTTATAATAAATATATGATTTAATAAACGTTAAAAAACTTACATAATCAGTTCTTTTTATGTTATATTTTCAAATTTGTTACTATTTTATTTAACTTTCTAACCTTTTTTTTGTAAAGATATAATATTATAATCAAATATTATACTATTTTTAAAGTTTTAATACACATATTAGTCAATTTTATATAATATATTACGAGTTCATGTATTAAACGGGTTTTGATTTTACTACCTGACCCAACCCTTACCGAAACCGTACCTGCCACTACCCAGCCCATAATTTTACGGGTATGCTTTGGGTATTAATTTCTCATATCCAAACTACTCGTACCCGACCCATACCCGTCCCGTTACCCGAAACGGACACTTCTAACCACCATAGTCACCATGAAGTTGCTTCACTAGAACTTTCAAGATCTCCGGAGTCCCTTGACAGTCCAACATCTCCATGATCTCAGGCGGATTTACAAGCCATATATCATCCTTTTATCCGGAAAGAAGAATAATTCCGACTATGTAACTAAAATAGGAAACGATTTACATTATGCTAAGTCTTTTGTTTTGGACCCGACAGGTCTTAGGGGTGGTCTTGTAGTTTTTTGGAACCCCTTAGTTAATTTATCTTTCATTGATGAGCCTAATCAAGAAGACTTTAGACTTTCTGTTGTATCAGATAACCACCCATCTTTTGAATTATATTATGTTTATGGTTACCCCTACCAACGTTATCGTTCAGATTTTTGGCAATCACTCTTGGCAAGTTCATCCACCTCTGTTCCTACTCTGTTTTTGGGGGACATTAATGAGATAAAAAAATCTTTCTGAGAAGTCTGGTAGCTCACGTTTTCTATTACCATTTGTATGCGCATTCAACACTTTCTTATCTATTTATGATCTCCATGACTTACGCACAATAGATGACATTAACACTTGGATTGGTAGATGCTATGATCATATAGTTAGATGTCGCCTAGATCGAGCAACTGCAACATATGACTGGCATACGCACTTTCCTAGTGCATTTTCTAAAACATTTCCATGGATTGGATCAGACCATCACCCATTATTGGTTAACACTGGCTCTTCAACAACCTCTGGCTACAAAGCCTTTTGCTATGATAATCGTTGACGCTATTCACCCCAACTTTATCCACTAATAAAATTTATATGGGCTAATGAATGCTCTCACATCCACCCGAGTCATTTCAGTGATGCTCCCACGCTCTGTCGTAGAGCACTATCCAAATGGAAATCACAAAAAAATTTCAATTCCCATCAAGCTATTGTCGATCTCAAAACTCAACTCCACTCTGATTACCAAGCGAGTGAGCCTGATTTTTCTCTTATTAACTTTCTCAATGATGAAGTGTTAAAAAAATATAAGTTAGAGGAAGAATTCTGGAGAACAAAAAGCCAAATCTCATGGTTATAAGCAGGTCTTAAAACACTTCTTACTTCCACTCAAAAAAAAAATAGAAATGGGCTTTTAACAAGATTTCAATTATCAAAGACTCAGCTGGTAATACTTTCACTGACATTGGGAACATTCAGAACACATTTATCACCTATTTTGCATAGCTTTTCTCTTCCACTTTTCCCAACAATCATGATCCCATTCTCCAGCACATCACGCCAAAGGTTACCAGCGACATGAATATACATCTTGAGAAACCCATCTCAGTTGTTGAGGTTCACTTAGCAATTCAACAAATGATCCGCGAAAAATCTCCAAGTCCTGATGGCTTGAATGCTGGTTTCTTCAAGGATCATTGGAAATCCCTCAAAACCAGCTTAGTTACATACATTTCCCATTTCATGGCCACAAACTCTCTTGACCTGGTACTTAACCACACTCACTTATAATACCGAAGACAATAAATCCGATTCTAGTCACGGACTATAGACCCATTAGTCTATCGAATGTTTCTTACAAGATCTTGTCTAAGGTGTTAGCTAACCGCCTCAAGAAACTACTTCCCGTCATCATTTCCCACAACCAGTCTGCTTTCATTCCCAACCGATTAATCACCAACAATGTTCTCATTGCCCATGAACTCCTTTACTCTCTATCGAAATGATGCCTTAAACAACCCTTTCTTGCTTGTAAATTAGACATAAGTACGGCGTTCGATCATATTGAGTGCTCTTTCCTGAACATCATAATGCTCAAACTAGGCTTCTCAGCTAAATGGTGTCGATCGATCATGTCATGTATTTCCTCTGTCACCTACTTTATCCTCTTGAATGGCCAGCTTCACGATTGTATCAAACCAACACGGGGCTTACGACAAGGAGACCCAATTTCTCCTTATCTCTACATTATGTGTGCTGAAGGTCTAACTAGTCTTCTGCAAGGTAACATTAATGTTGGCACCCTACACCCATTTTAGGCCAGTTAAGGCGGCCCTTCAATATCCCATCTATTATTCGCAGACGATTCACTCATCTTCGGCAGAGCCTCACCTCATGAATGCCATACATTACTCCATATTCTTGACACCTATGCCTACACAGTGGCCAACAAATAAACTACCATAAATCATAAATCAAGTTTGGCTACGACGTTTCCTAGGAACAACAAACTCAACTCTCCTCTTTGCTCATTATTCAACAAACCACCGATTGTGGACGTTACCTTGGCTTATAAGACCTTCGGCGTAGAACCAAAAAATCTACATTTGCTTCCATCCTCGACCGTATCAAGTTCAAAATTAGTAGTTTTTCCAACCGTTTCTTATTTACGGCGGGTCAGGAAGTTCTTATTAAAGCCATTCTCCAAGCATTCCCTACTTATACTATGTCATGTTTTAAAATCCCAACCACCCCACTCAAGTCCATCACCTCCACCTTTTGCAACTTCTAGTGGAAAACTTTTGACAACAACATAAGCATCCCATGGGTTGCTTGGACGAAACTGACAAATGCAAAAAATGATTGTGGCCTAGGATCCGTGATATGGAAGCTTTCAATACAACCTTATTGTAAAATCAAGGATGGCGCATTTTAACCAACCCTCGTTCCCTCCTAAGTCAAGTGGTCCAGCACAAATACTTATGTTACACTACTATCCTCACAACAACAGAGCCTAAGACATTAAGCTATGCCTGGAAAAACATTCTCCGTAGTTTTATCTGTATCAAACCAAGTATCACTTTCACTCTAGGCAATGGCCATACAATCAGGGCTTTTCAAGACCCTTGGCTATTTCTACATCATAATTCACATGATCGCACGCGACAATTGCTCAAACCTGACTCCTTACCATTGTTCACACCAGCCAGTTTCTTCCTATCCAATGACACAATTTCTTGGGACACTACCAAACTTCATACCTTCATTCGCCCTTCTGATCATTCTCGAATTATGTCCATAAGACCCTTAATGAAAAATGCTCCTGACATGATATCGTGGGCATACACACAATCAGGATTATACATAGTGTGCTTGGGTTACCATTTCCTACAATCATATTCATCATCACTAATCCCATCCAACTTTCTGTTCAAATCACTTTGGCCATGGCCAATTCCTTCAAAAATAAAGCATTTTTGGTGGAGAGCCATTCACAATGGCCTACCAACACTACTAAACCTCCATGTTCGAGGTCTCCATCTCAAATTACCTGCTTTCTGTGTGGCGTGTGCAATGAATCTATCGAGCACATCATGTTATGTTACAGAGTAAGCAGAAAAATATGGAACCTATCACCAATCTTAATCCCGACCAATATTCCACTCCTTGACTTTCCCCTATCACACTCTGTTCCCTCCATCATATCCTTGAATCCTGATAGATTTCCCTTAATAAGTGCCATAGTTTGGCAAATTTGGAAAGCAGGTGGTCCATCGCGGTTATTCTTAATCAGGCCATACAAGATGTAAAAATGTGGACACAAGCCTATAATAATGAATTACCTACCTTCCCAACATAATCAAGGCACTTCCCGCCTCAACACATAGACTCTACGATCCCGACTAGCCCTTATACAACCTCTTTTCAACTCCTAACCAATTTCTCTTCATTCTATTTCTTTGTCGACGGTTCATGAACTTCACCAGCATCCCTATGTGGTATTTCCTTGACACTTTAACGTATTGCAATGAAAAGTCTCCTTTGTATGGATTTCACGTCTCTGCCACCTCGTCCATCACAAGGAAAATCATTAGGATATCATCACGTCCAATTCAGCACGGATAGCAGTGCACTATTGTAGGAAATTATGTCCACATGGGACTCATTCACTTCTGGAACATTACCAACCTGTCCACTTTCAACATATTGCCAAGATTTTATCTCCCATTTTCCGGTCATTTCTTTGTTTTATGTTCCTCGTAAGGCTAATGTTCTAGCGGATATTTATGCTAAACAAGCTCGACGATCTCATGTAGTTCCTACTATCCGTTGGATTGTACCCACATCTTAATTTATAAATATGACAATTGACAAAAAAAATAATGATGTTATATTTTTTTCTAAATGATTTGGACACCATTACTTTTCATCACTTGTGAATTATTTTCTTCCAACAACAGGGAAAACTGGTAGATGAGTACAAAAATAAGGAAATGATATACGTGAGAAAAATCGCTTCGTGTATGCGATCCGTTAGAAGTCATATTTATATTTTTGTTTTTACTTGAATATAGACACTCATTTTATTAATGTAATTTTTTCTAATAAAACTTATATTATTAGATTGATACATTGTAGTTCAAATAATAAAATAAAGTTGAATCGACCACGAAATTTTTTGCTTCACACAGTCTTGTTTATTTTCAAGGTCTTAGAACTGTGGTTATTTTCTGTTGCTCCTCTTAATCAAAGCGCTTGGGTGGTTATTTTATGTCAATGGTTGGGTGAGCCCTTTGATGATAATTGTAGATGTTGTCGTTGGTGGCGGGACGAAATTGGTGAGACAACTTTAAGCTGGCGAAGGTTGGTAAAGCCTAGTCGACAAAGTGAACTTGAGCTGAGAGATGATGTGGAGCGGAGTTGACGAGACAACCCTAAGCTGAGAGACGATGTAGTGCAAAGTCGACAAGGCGACCTTAAGTTGAGAAATGATGTGGAGCGTAGTCGATGAGGCGACCTTAAGCTGAGAAATGATGTGGAGCGGAGTAAACAAGGCGACCTTAATCTGAAAGACGAATTGGAGCAGAGTCGACAAGGCGACCTTAAGCTGTTGAAACTATGCAGGCTGTCTTAAGTGAGAAATGGTTAGGTAGTGTCGATGAGGCGATCTTTCTTGAATGTTTGAAGATGAGTGTTCGACGAGGCGATCATATTGACAGTTTATGATTTAGCAGTCTTCAGCGAGGTGATCGTTCTGATAGTTGGCGATTGTTGGTAACAGTGTGGTTGTATGAGCTGAGGCGTCAAGATGAAATCTTTTTTATGAGAATAATATGTTGAGTAGGGACAACGAGGCAATCTCTAGATTAAGTGTTGATGGCCGAATAGGGTTGATAAGGCGAAATCTTGTCGTGAGAGTTGGCCGATGAGCAGAGTCGACGAGACAAACTATTCGAGTGCTGATTTTCATGTGTAGATTACAAGGTAGTTATGTTTGAAGTCTTGGTGATTGAGCGTTGTCAATCGGGCTATCAGTTACTTGCTACTCTGTTGAACGTAGGTGACGAGGTAGTCTTGTAGAGTTTCCTGGTCGACTATCCATGAATTATATATGGTCCGGCTCGTATGAGCAGTGTTTACGATGTTGTCTAAAGGGCTATGGTTCTGTTTTTCTCCCTTGTTCTAAGTGGGATTCTTAGTTTCTATTTATAGAAACTGAGGTGTGCTATGGGATGGATCCCATATTCAACAAGACCTTTGGATTCACGTGTCTTCGCTGCGGGTGGTATCCCCCTGCTGGATGCTTAGATCTTCAGGTTTACGTCTCTATTCAAGCTTTCACTAAGCTAATGACTGAATTCTTGATGGATCTTTGGTGGATGCTAAACCATAGCCCAACAGTTAGCCCCCCACCCTCCAGGTCGGCGAGAAGGAAATTTCTTTGTTGACCGTAAGGAATGCCATGGCAATAAAACAATTTAGGAAGAAGCTTCTGGAAATAGATCCAGAAGTCTCTCACCCGCGCTGGCGAACAAGACTTCACCATGTAGGATCAATTTTTGAAGTGTTTTTGTGGTGACCATTTGTTTTACACGCCAACCCTATAAATGCTCATCCCTTCTTATTCCCTTCATTCTTCCCCTCCTCATTTGCACATGCAATCTCTCTTCTCTTCTCTCTATAATCTCTTTACGTTTTTATTTTTGGTTGCTCCTCCATCGTGGATCTCCTCTGCGTCGACTTTTTCCGGTGAGGCTATAGTTTAATGTCCGGCGAGGAGATCGATATATTTATAAAAGAAGAAATCATGTCAAATGATTGGGTTCTTCGACGGGCAGGAGGACTTTTGAAATTCCTTAGTTCCACGATGAAGATGACGCTAATCTTTATTAGATCTTCTTGTTTGAGGGAGTAGAAAATGACAAGGCCGATTTGGTAGATGAGGCGGGGTCGGTAGGAGACGTAGATGCGAATTAATTTTTTGGGGTAGGACCATCAAAGATGGGGCGCCAATCTTCTGTTGACTTGTGCTATAAATGCAGTATCGTCGACCCCAATTTGAAGTTTAAGATACCAAAGTGATATTACTTTTTAACGCTTTCTAAAGAGAATTTATATTTCTTATTAAGCGTTATCCGAGTGTTTTTCTTGCAATTTGGTATCTTTTACAGGTTTTTAAGTGTTTGGATTGTTCTGGAACAAAAGATGGATTTCTGCACGAAATAGATGCAAATTGACATATGCAGTTGTAGAGTCCAGCAGAAGGGTCAATAGTTTGCCAATGTTTGAAGATATTTCCATGGATGGATTTAGCTGAAATTTTGACACAAGATAGTCCCGTGAGTTAACTTTCATATGGAAGTTGTTTGGAGACAATCCATTGGTGCAATCAAGAGTCATGGCAGTTTTACCGAAGACTGGTCAAACTGTCTCGCAGAAGAAGAATGTGCACACAAAGACCGAGGGGTCCAGAATTGGACCGGCCAGTCCAGTAAAACAAGG
Source organism: Iberis pinnata (assembly GCA_900406425.1). Classification (NCBI taxonomy): domain Eukaryota; kingdom Viridiplantae; phylum Streptophyta; class Magnoliopsida; order Brassicales; family Brassicaceae; genus Iberis; species Iberis pinnata. The sequence continues at coordinate 7,079 of OVBE01008165.1, forward strand.
AGAAAAGAAAATATAGACCAAGTGATCCAGATTTGGACCGACCGGTCCACCCACTTGCGAGAATTTTGAAGATTTTCGCAGGTAGGTGGACTAGTCGGTCCAAATCTGGATCCCTCGGTCTATATTTTCTTTTCTTCCTATTTTACTAGACCGATCGGTCCAAGTCTGGACCCCTCAGTCTGTCTTCTGGACATGCTTCTTTTGCGAGACAGTTTGACCAGTTTTCAGTAAAATTGACATAACTCTTGATTGCAGTAATGGATTGACTCCAAACCACTTCCATATGAAAGCTAAATCACGTGTCTATCTTGTGTCTAAATCTAAGCTATATCCACCCATGGAAACATCTTTATTTATTGGAAAACTTTTGACCCTTTTGTTGGACTCTGTAACTGCATATGTTAATTTGCATCCATTTCGTGCAGAAATTCATCTTTTGTTCCAGAACAACTCAAACACCTAGAAACTTGAAAATATGCCAAAACTACATGGAAAACACTCGAATAATGCCAAATAGCAAGTATAAATATCCACTATAAAGCATTAAACCGAGTGATATCACATGTGCAGGGACAGACTGAGGGGTCCAAACTAGGACCGGCCGGTCCAGTAAAACAGGGAGAAAAGAAAATATAGACTGAGGGATCCACACTTGGACCGACTAGTCCACCTACCTGCAAGAATTTTGAAGATTTTTTATATTTTGCAAAAGTGTCCTCCAGCCTATCCAAATTTTCCTATTTTAATTTATTTTCTTTTCTAGTATAAAATATTTTTGACTAGGTTTTAATGGAGAATAAGCTTTATTTTATTCTAAGTTTTTACTAAGGGAGATGAAGATTCAAAACCCTGTATTTGGGAAAAATTTCTCAGAACCCTTATTTTATTCTTTTGATTATGAGTTATTATTTGATATTAATTTGTGTTTATTTTTTTAGTGTTCGAGTAGTTCTCTAGTTAGGTTTTAAGGTTTCCCAGGGAAATCAGGTTTGATTGTTAGGTTTGTCATAAAATGATTAAAATTATTAGGTTCTTAGTCAAGATTTGTTCTTAATACATGAATTAGAGTAGCTAACTAGTTCATTGATATTTTATTGATAATCACAAAGGGATTTGATTTAGAAATCTGATATAGTCTAGATAAATAAGTATCTTTTCTTGTGGGAGTATTGTCTTAGATGTTTATAAACTTATCAAATATAATCTTAATGCTTGACTGAATTATCTAAATACGGCGGGGGGTTTTTTTTTGTAATTTAAANCTTTAGTAATTCAAACATAGGGATTAACACTTCAGGCTTCTGTCTTTTGATTTGAGAACTATTTTCAAACGAAAATCCTTGTATGATAACCTGACTACCTGTGGAATTCCCTATTGCCTGACGCTTTTATTTCATTGATTTACAACTGTTTACTTATTCCGTTTACTCATTATTGTTCACAAAATAACTCTTTATTATTGTCTTAGCTTGATTCGATATTGAACTGAAAGTCGTGTTACCTTGTCTCTGTGGGATCGAACATATCTATACTACTGTGATATGTTCTCTGTAGCGTAGTTTAGGAATTAAATTCTAAGTCTATCACAAGGCCCGGCGAGCATCCCTGGTCACTGTCGGAGGGATATTTTCCACGTTTGAAGACTATTTTCTCCTTGCGAACATATGATTCCCCATACCCAAGCTTGTCATCTCCTTCCGCGTGCGTCGGCGGATGGCTTTGTCCCAGTTAACGATCGTGGCGATGCGTAACTTGGTCGATTTGTTAGTCTTGGGCACAGAGTTTGGCGTCCCTGTCTCAATTGATCTTTTCGACCTTATCTTGTCACCTTATAAAATTCCCAAGATCGTCAAGTGGGGAGAGCATAAGATCAATTATAATATGGGGTTCTTCTATATTGAAATGAAGACCAAGTAGATTCTGATAATGGGAAAGAAGAGCAAGGTTTGGGATTGGAAATGACGATATTTTTTGTCAATATTACGCTGCGATTCCCAACCTCAGCCAGGAGTTCCTTCATGACTGGGCGTCAGAGCGTGGTAGCCTTTTGGCTCGCTGAGCCCACTTAGAGTTACTTATTTTTTTCTGGTCTCTGATCGTGTTCCTTTTGATTTTTGCAGATAAAATGTTTCCCTTAGAGGCTTTCTCAGAAAAATTCTCAGAGATAGTTAAGACGCTGTTAAAAGGCTTCTATTGTTAAGTGGTCAGAGGTCGACCAGGAAAGGATCCGTAGGAGTTTAGCTTGTATAAACAAAAGTAAGTTTTCTTATCTTGCGTTCTTGCTAAGGCGTTTGTCTTCTTTGGATTGGTTATGGCATGTATCTTTCTTTTGTTTTTTAGTTAGTTGCGACAATTTAGCTGTAAACCTCGTATAGGGAAAATGACTCTAGACTTCATTGATGAATGTAGGGCTCAGGCCGAGGTAGGGACAATTAAGAAGGCGTCTACAAAGAAAGCGTCGTTGAATGTTGGGGCGTTTGTGGAGATGGCGAAGGTTGTGCTTGAGGCAAAGAATCAGGGGAAGGCCGACCCAACTCTTTAGACAAAAGAGGGGACTTGCAAACTGACGGCTACAAAAAGGTTGAAAGGGAAGGTTTTTCCCTTGACTTCAAAGAAGAGACTGGCTTCAGGGTAGTTAATGGATATCGTCCCCTCCAGGGTTTCAATCAAAGACAGTAAAGATATGAATCCTCTCGTTGTCATTATGGTGNNNGAGGCTTGAGGGGATAGTGAGAACGTTTATATTGAGAGGGACTATGATGAAGAGACGTCCTCACAACCTACTTTACATGAGCATTAGTTAGCTAAATCGACGAGCAAAAACCTATTCCTTTTTCTTTTGATTACCCTGATGCCAAAGCTCTTCTAGAGGATTGGGACACATGTGCCGAGTTGGTTTGGAAAATTTCCGAGATTCATCGTCCCCTTCCGGCTGCCAAAAATCTTGCTAAGCTTGATCTTTTCAAGTTCTACTCTTACCTTGACATTCAAGAATTATTCTTAGTTTTGGTTGCCAACGCGGTTTTGAACTCTTTTTGACTTTTTCCTTTATTAGTTGCTTGGTGCAGGAAATGCAATGGTGAACGTCCTTGATAATACTTCAACGCGCAAGTTTGCTGAGTGTGACGAGCCGAGGAAGAAATTTCAAAAGCGAATGTGTTGGCGAGTACTGTTAGGGTGAGGGTCGTTACGCTCGATTCGAAGGTGATGAGGCTACAAGATCGGGTGAACAAAGTTTCAGAAGCGAACTCCATGCTTGCCGAATTATCAAGGGAATAGAGTGAAGATATTCGGGAGCAGCTTAAGGATGAGATTAGTCATTTGATTGGTTCCAGATCTTGCTGGTCTTGCCGACGGGCATGTTGATCTTGTCATGGAGGATGCGCATGCTTGATTTTTCTTCTTTTGTTCTTCAGGCTCTTCCCTTTTTTTTGTATTTTGAATCTTATTTAGGACGAGGATCCTTTTTTGTAACTTCTTTTGGAAACTGGTCAAGGGTTATGATCTTCTTTTTGTAACATATTTTGAACAATGGTCAAATCACTAGTTGTTTTTCCTTGTATCAATCGAAGAAACTTTGATACTCTATTTTTTGGCATCTTCTCGGCATAATGCTTCAAACTGAAAAAGTATACTTGGTTTTTGAATGATCTCTGTAACATTCATGCAATACTTGGTTTATAAATGCGTTATGACCCGATGGCCTTGCTCGGTTTTGATGTACGAGTTTCAACTCGACGAGGCATTACTCGGTTTTGAAGAACGAGTTTCAACTCGACAAGGCATTAGCTGAACGAGTTTCAACTCAACGAGGCATTGTACGGTTTTGATAAACGAGTTTCAACTTGTTGCTCGGTTTCTTAAACGAGTTTCAACTCGACAAGGCGTTGCTCGATTATTGACAAACAAGTTTCAACTCTACAACGCATTGCTCAGTTTCGATATACGAGTTTTAACTCGAAGAGACATTGCTCGGGGTTTTTTAACGAGTTTCAACTTGATGAGACATTGCTCGGTTTTGATAACCGAGTTTCAACTCGACGAGACATTGTTCATTTTTTTTGTGCGGGTGTTCGACGCGATGGAGTTTGTACTTTGGTTCGTATAGTTTTTTATAGAATTATATTAATAGTTGCACCCTTAGGTGGGTTGCCTATGTACCCATCACAGAGGAATCAATTCAAATGTAGTTCTTTTTACATAGGTGTCCATTCTTAGTAGAAGTGCTTTAGATGTCATCCATTCCATGGTCGGGGGATGGTGATGTCGTTGAGGTCGACTAGTTGATATAAGTTGGGGGCCATGACCTCCATGATTTGGTAAGGACCTTTCCAACTTGTTCCTAGTTTCCCTGTTCGTAATTCCCGTGTATTTTCGAATACGCGCCATAAGACAGGGTCGCCTTCGGCATAGTGCTTGATTCTGACATTCTTGTTGTAGTACCTTCCCGCTGATTTTTGGTAGTTTTGTATGTGGAGTAGTGTTTGGTCACATATTTTTTCCTCCTCATCGAGCTTGTCGTGTAACATGTTGTTATTGAGATCTTCCCGACATGTCATTTTTAGTCGTCGAAGATTGTAAACAATTGCTTCAACGAAGACCATTGCTTCGATTCCATGGGAAAACGAGGATGGGGTGGCATTCGTCGTTCTTCGTGGCATCTTGCGGTGAGACCATAAAACCCCGTCTAATTCATCGACCCAATATCATTTCTTCTTTTCTTACCGCTTTTTGAGTCCATCAATGATCATTATTTTTGTTGCCTTGGCTTGTCCATTTCCCTAGGCATACCTCAACATCGAGTGGCTCATTTTTATTTTCCCTCAGAGCAAAAGTTTTCATATTTGTGCAAGTTATATTGTGTTTTGTTTGTGGGAACCAAAAATCGTACTGTCGATTTCTGTAAGTTAAGGAAAATCAAAGAATTCCGATTTTCTAGAGATCCCGGACTTATGTGAGTCAAACGTAGAAAGATCAGAACACAATATTAATAGACCACAAATACGAAATTAAAAGAACAAAAGAGGGCGAAAGAATTCTTATCCCAACGCTCGTGAGCGTGTTACAATCAAGCAGTAGCTTCGGCCGTAAGAACAGTTGGCGAATACCCTAGAACTAACAACGGAGACTGTGAATAAGCTAATTGAGTCGCATTTCACTAGCAAGAACGGAAAAGTCAAAAGCCCTAAGTATTTTGTGTGGAGAACTGAACGTGTATGTGCCCCTTCTCTTCGTCTCTCTTATATAGGCTTCAGTGTTGCTACATCTTCCTTTTTCGTCTTCTGTTCCTCCGCATAAATCTTTTTTTTTTCTTCTGGATTTCTTCCATTTTCGTCACGACTTGCAAGACAAACTTTGACCGCCATTGTGCTTAGGCTCGATTCTCGTCTAGAGTCGTAAGTGGGCCATTACCGTATTTTAGACCTCGTTGGGCTGTTTTACGGTTGAGGATTTTTACATTTCTCATCGGAGAACCAAGCTTTCGTACGATGATACAACCTATATTATGTGGAAAGATTATACAATAACTTCTTACGATTTGCAAAAGAATCATGAAATAATTCTGTATTAATCAATCGTATAAAATGATGACAGTAAATTGAAATGCCGAGGTTATCTTGCCTACGTGATCAACACAATCTTTATGCAAAGGTTTCGATCGTATCGTCATGTGAAAGCTTGGTTCCCCGACGAGAACCATAAAAATTGCTTAAACCGTAAGACGACACAACAAGGCCTAAAACACGATAACGGCCCACTTAAGATTCCAGACGAGAATCAAGCCCAAGCACAATGACGGTCGAAGCTTGTCCTGCAAGCCAAGAAGAAATGGAAGTAAACCAGAAAAGGAAAAGTTTTGAAGAAGAATCAATCAAGAAAGAAATATTTCCACGGAAGAACATAAGACGAAAAAAGAAGATGGATCCATCTTGAAGCCTATATAAGAGAGATGAAGAGAAGAGGCACATGCACGTTGAATTCTCCACAATGAAATACTTTGGGCTTTTAGACTTCTCTATTCTTGCTAGTGAGCTGCGACTCAATTTTATATCCAAGATCTCTGGAAAATCGGGGTTCTCTCTGATTTTCCTTAACTAACGGATATCAGATAGTGCGATTTCTTTTACGTCAAACCATAGATCATTCACACAAAGGTATGTCTTAATCAACAAAAAACTCTATCATCTCTTTCAAGGATTGAGCAATGGTCGCTCAGGCCAACCCTCGTAACAATACACGATATTGATGTCGCAAGGGTGTTAATCAACACCAGATGCTCAGCATATATTATCTATAAAAGCACTCTCGACCGAATAAAAATTGAATCCTCTGACATATCAGAGACTCCTATCCCACTGATACGGTTCTCCAGAGACACTACAATGACCTTTGGCTCGATTAACCTCATGGTTAAATCAAGGAGCACCACAAAAAATGTAGAGTTTCTGGTCGTAAATCGCCCCTTCCTATAATGTGATTATAGGCGTACCATGGTTGAACTCTATGAAAGTTGTGGCTTCCACGTACCACTAATGTCTCAAATTCCCGACTCCTTTCGGAATCGAATCAATCCAAGGAAATCAGAGGATATCGTAGGTATGCCTCGCCTCTGAACGAGAACAGAAAAGCGTAATGGCTCCATTAAAAACTCCCCAAAACAAGGTCAAACAGAGATCTTTTGGCAATCACGGGAGGCCAAGACTTGAGAGGGGAAGCATGAACCGACCTGCGAACCCGTCATCTCAGTATGCTTAGACAAAAAAATTACAAGTGTTGCGTTGTGATTGGCGCTAACCTTTGCAATCCCAAAGAAACACAACTCAGAGCCTGCTTGAAAACGAACCTCCATACATTCTCATGGACCGTATAAGACATGCCAGGAATCGACATCAATGTAACTTGCCACAAACTTAACGTTGACCCAACCTTTAGACCTGTCAAGTATAAAAGGTAGAGATCAGGTCTGGAACGAGCCATTATGGTCAACGACAAGGTCGAAAAACTCCTCAAAGTTGGGTCAATAACGGAGGTCCGGTACCCCGACTGGCTCGCTAATCCTGTAGTGGTCAAGAAGAAAAACAGAAAGTGGCGGGCTGCATCGACTTTACCGACCTCAATAAAGTGTGTTCGAAGGACAGTTTCAGGCTGCTGCATATCAATCGTTTGGTAAAGGCCACAACAAGGAACAAGCTATTATCATTTATGGAGGTCTTCTCAGGCTACAATCAAATCATGATAAATCCTGATGATCGTGAGAAAACCGCTTTCATCACCGACCATGATATTCACTGCTACAAAGTAATCCCTTCACCCTGAAAAAAGCTGGTGCAACTTATCAATGACTTGTCAATCGTATGTTCTCCTAAAAGCTCGGAAAGACTATGGAGGTGTACATCGATATCATGCTCGTAAAATACCTCAAAGAAAAAACCGCGTCACAGATCTGCAGAGGTGCTTCGTGAAATTAAACCATCATAACATGAAACTTAATCCGGCAAAATGCAGATTCGCTGTGGCATCGGGGGAGTTCCTTGGATATCTCGTCACATACCAAGGGATGAAAATGGCTTCTCCGAAAAACAAGAGAGAAGTACATAGGCTAACCGGAAGGATCGCCGTGCTTAATCTTTTAACTCACGATCGAAAAAATGCCTGCCTTTTCTACAACATCCTGAAAGGAAACAAAAAATTCAAATGGTAAGATCAATGCGAGAAAGCCTTTCAACAGTTAAAGCATTACATGACCACGCCACCGGTCCTCGCTAAACCTGTCATCGGAAACCCCTGTTCCTATACATCGCAACAAGAAAAAACCAATGTTTTACGTAATTAAAACCTTGCTAGACGCTGAGACACGATACCCGCTCTTGGAAAAATTGGCAATCGCAGTACTAATGTCTGCACGAAAACTAAGGCTATATTTCTAGTCGCATACGATAATCGTCCTCACCTTATTCCCATTGCAAAAAATCTTGCATAGCCCCAGTCAATCGGGTAGATTAGCAAAGTGGGTAACCGAATTGAGTGAATACAATGTCGAATATCGGACAAAGACTTGTGCAAAATCGCAAGTCCTTGCCGATTTTCTGGTAGAACTCTCGACAGAAAGCATGAAGAATCATGAACGAAACTTGATGTGGACCCTCTACGTCGACGAATCTTCATCCAAACAGGGTTCAAGAGTCAGGATGCGACTCACGTCACCAACAAGGGAAATACTAGAACAAACACTCCGGGTGATGTTCCACGCGTCAAATAACAAAGCTGAATAAGAAGCACTCATCACCGATTACGACTGGCCCCTGGACTCAAAATACTAAATGTCCACACTTATTGCGACTCACAACTTGTAGCGAGCCAATTTAGCGGAGAATACAAAGCAAAGACGAAAGGATGAAATTATACCTAAAACTCATTCAAAGTCTTTACCAAGGCATTAACCAGTTCGCACTCACCCGAATACCTCGTTCGGAAAACGTGCAGGCCAATGCCTTGGCAGCGCTAGCTTCAACTAGGTCTCAAACTAGTCATCCCCGGGGAATTCATCGAACACTCGAGCATCATTCCCCGATCGTCATAAATCTGATCCAATCACTAGACGAAGATGTTAGCAAAATAGATCAACCAGAAGAAGGTCCAGAACAATATAGATACGTCTGCCATAAACTGTGGTCGCAGGAGATTTGAGCTTACATAGTCGAAGGTATCCTCCCTACAGAGAAATGGGCCGCTCGAAAAGTCAAAATTCACGCCGCTCGATATGCCCTAGTAGATGGTGAAATTTACAAATTAAGTTTTTCTGGACCTCTTATAACATGCATAAAAGGATACAAATCGCGGATAATCATGGAGGAGCTCCACTTTGGTTCATGCGGAAATCACTCTGGTGGGAGATCTCTCGTAGCGAAAAGAAAACATCACGACTATTACTAGCCGACCATGGCCAAGAATCGCAAAACGTTTGCCCGCAAGTGCGAAAAATGCCAAAGGCACGCACCAACGATTCACCAACCCACATAAATCCTTTCTTCCATTTTAACACCACACCCGTTCATGCGATGGGAGATGGTTATCGTTGGATCCGTGCACAAGTCTAAACAGAAACGCTTCCTACTAGTCCCTACAAACTTCTTTTCAACATGGATCAAAGCCAATTCATACGCCAAAATCAAAGACGCCCAAGTGAAAAATTTCGTCTCAAAGAATATCATATGCAGACACAGAATCCCATATGAAATCGTAACAGACAATGGGTCTCAATTTATTTTGACGAGATTCGAGGCATTCTGCAAGAAATGGAGGATATAACTAACCAAATTAACTCCAAGATACCCTCAGGGCAATGGCCAAGCGGAAATTTTCAACAATACCATCTTAAACGGGAAAAAGAAACGTTTGGACGCTAAGAAAAGCCGGTGGGCCGAGGAGCTCGAAGGAGTCCTTTGGTCGCATCGAATGACACCGAGAAGAGCAACATGAGAAACCTTTTCGCTCTCGTATATAGATCAAAATGCATGATCCCCACAAAAGTTGAATTCCCGGGAATACGCAGAAAGATGCTCCCAGAGCAAGAAGAAACAAACAATCTAATGCTGGTAGAAAACTTCGACGTAAAAGAAATCTCTTGCCCCCTTCTTCTAGCGCTAAAATGTGGAAACCAGAATTTGCACTATCTGATTTTCGTTAGTTAAGGAAAATCAGAGAGAACTCTGATTTTTCAGAGATCCCAAATTTTTGTGAGTCAAACGTGGAAAGATGAGAACACGATAATAATAGAACACGAATACGAAATTAAAAGTACAAAAGATGGCAAACGAATTCTTATTCTTATTCTGAATCTCGAGAACGTGTTACAATAAAGCGGTAGCCTCGACCATAAGAATATTTGGCGAATAACCTAAAACTAACAACAAAGACTGTTAATAACCTAATTGAGTCGCAGCTCACTAGCAAGAAGGAAAAATTCTAAAAGCCCTAAGTATTTCGGTGTGGAGAATTGAACATGTCTGTGCCCCTTCTCTTCTTGTCTCTTATATAGGCTTAGGGTTGATCTATCTTCCTTTTTCTTCTTCCATTCCTCCATAAAAATGTTCCTTTTATGGTTTATTCTTCTCCAAAAATCTTCATTTTCTAGATTTCTTCCATTTTCTTCATGGCTTGCAGGATAAGCTTCGACTGCCATTGAGCTTGGGCTTGATTTTTTTCTAGAGTCGTAAGTGGGACATTATCATGTTTTAGGTCTCGTTAGGCCGTTTTACGGTTTTTGCGATTTTTACGGTTCTCATTGGAGAACCAAGCTTTCGTATGATGATACGATCTAGATTATGCAGAAAAATTATATCGATCTATGAGCGAAATAATATCAATGTTTAAGTTAGTTGTTTATGGTTTTATACGATCGGTAAATACAAGCGCGTCCTTATGACCATTCC
>OVBE01008167.1:0-11945 GCA_900406425.1 Iberis pinnata
CAAGTTTAGCAGGCATAAATGCCTACTAAAATGTATTAAATCTGAGTAATATCACTTATGCTGCCACAACCACTATCAATGCTTTGCCTAATGAAGTACACCATGTAGCTAAAGTTATGAGAATTCACTACAAGAAAACAGGCACTTTGCCACTACACTCATAGTCACAAGACAATTGCTAAATGAAAATTAGAGACTGATTTGCGACTACGTCAATTACTCACTAAATTTTAGTCGTTAAATGATGTAGTCGCAAAGCAGTCGCTAATTTGCAACCGTTTTGCGACTACACTGTTAGTTCATTTTAGCGACTGATTAGCCACTGCTTTTGTAAAAAAATATAGTTGCAAATCAGTTGCTAACTTTTGCCACTACTTTGGTACTGATTGTTTGTAACCGATTTGAGACTTTTTTTAAAACAGTCACAAAACAATTGCTAATGTTTAGAGACTAATAAGCGACTACCCTTTGACCGTAGTCACAAAACAGTTGCTAATTATTTTGCAACTAATAAACGACTGCTTTTTTATACGCAGTCTCAAAACAATCTCTAAAATTTAGGAACTGATTTGCATATGATTTAGGTTTTTTTTGTCAAACATCTGATTTAGGTTATGGTAGCAAAATAGTCACTAATTTATTTGCAACTACTTTGTTACTATATTGTCATTTACGTATATTCCGAATTAAATACTTGAAATTGATTTTAAAATTCATATGAAACTAAATTTTTTTTAAATACTAATAAAAGTTGATTAACAAAATAAAAGTCATACACATTGTTTTAAAATACTAATGAAAAAACTAAATTGACGGATCGGATGTCGAACTCCATTTTTTGTCCAAATACACAGCAAGATTTGCATTGTGCACCTGCAAAAAGCCCACAACCATTTCCAAGTTGCTAATATTTCCATCACGCTAAGTAGCTTCAGCATCACGACGAGCCAATTTGGTTCGGAACATCTCATCCCGTCGAGCATTCTCAGTTGATTGCTCATCAATCAGTTGTTTAGCCACCACCAACTGTTCTTGCAATGATACATATGATGCACTTGAACTCGCATCGCTACGCCTCTTGCATCCTCCTTTCCCGTAAATCCGTGATAGACTACCAATTCCATATATGTTTCCTCTCTCGTCGGTTTGAGAGGACTACAACAAATAACAATGTAAAACATTAAACTAAACAAGAAAGAAAAAAATCAAATGATAAATTTGATATTATATAAATTTTAATACATGGATGAATAAATCGTTGAGTTGTTCTGGAGTATGTGTTTGATGTTGAGAAGTGCCATCAGAAGCCTCCTCTTGATTTTCAACCAGCATTGCATCCAAATTCTTCTGGTACGCTTTACAATTTTTTTTTGACTTCAAATCCACATATGTAACATCATCTCACATATGTGTCTTCATGACGACTTCTCCAATCGCCACCGGTCTTCCCAGCTCAAGTTCCTAATAAGTAAAAAGTTATTATTCACTATTCGTTAAATTTTTAAAAAGATTTAAATTACCATCTCTTGTTTAATCTGCATGTAGAATTTTTTACCTGCCACATGAACGCGACTTCCAAGTCCGTCAGGGTCTGAAAATCGAGTGTTTGATGCTATACTAATCTTCTCTTTTGCATCATATGTTTCCTAATATGCGCATATTATCGTCCATAGACCTTCTAAAATCCATGGAGGTCGTCGTCCATAGACGTCGTTGACATACCACTTTGAATTCATGTCAAACTTGTGATGTCAAAATTGGATCTCAATTAAACTCATGCTACAAAACAATAACAAAATCAATTAGAACCAATCTAATAACGTTAGAAATATCAAAATACATATTTACCATGAAATCGATGAAATATCGATCTTTATCGTCTCGATCAACAACGGTCCAACTGTAGTAAGGACCGTCAAACTTTCTTTTCAAGATTTTTGATATCTTTCGAGTCAAAACTTCTTTGTCACGGTAAAACCTACAACCAAAAATCAATTACAGATTACCAATTTTAAATAGCACAATTCAATACTTTCTAAATCATTATCCAAAATCATAATTCAAAATCACATTTCTCATACTAACTAGTACAATTCAATATTTTCTAAATCATAAACCAAAATCAAAATCTAAAATTACAATTCTAATACTAACTACCACAATTTAATACTTTCTAAACCATAAACCATTTCTCATACTAACTAACACAATTTAATACTTTCTAAACCATAATCCAAAATCAAAATCCAAAATCAAAATTCAAATACTAAATACCACAATTCAATACTTTCTAAACCATAATCCAAAATCATAATCCAAAATCCGTTACCAAATAGTATTCTCCGTTGGTATCGGACTCAATCTCGGTAAGTAAATATCCCGACCCGACATACCCAACAAATCGTTAACCATAATCAAATAATCTTGATTTATTTGGACTTCTACCCTTTCTTAATCTTCAACCGAAACTTCATTTTACAATGGAGGATGCGGTATTGGCGGATCTTGTACCGGTGGATCAACAAAGGCCGGAATTTTTTGATGTTGATGTACTTCCGGAGGCTGTTCCAACGTGAATGGAGGAGGTGGCGACGGCGAGGTGGTTGGAAGTGGATTACCGACGACTGACATAGATATAAGAGCATATCTAATTGGCCTAGCTCCCGTTTGTGAGCTATTTCCGAATGAAGAAGGAGAAAACCGACCCGTCGTCAAAGACTGACCACGAGACAACCTTCCATGGCCAAGGACTCGAAATCGCCGGCGAATCGAAGGGGAGAAGAAATTTTTCTTCGATGAGAATGGAGGAGGCGGCGGAGCTTGGAGAAGAAGCCTAATTTTTGCAACTGTAAGTATAGGCGCTAATTGGTTTCTAAATAAATTAGCAACCATTTAGCGACTACATGGTATTTTTTTTAGGTAGTCGCTAATCAATTGCTGAATTTAGAAACTGATTAGCGACTAAAGATATGATCATTTTTAGTCACTAGTACTATTTTTTAAGTTAGAATTTCAAAATCATTTTTCTAAATTGTAACACATGATTCTAGAAATGATCAATTTCTAATTTTTGAATCAAAATTTTTTTTAAAAAATATTGACTTATAACAATTTGTAACTATTTTGATATAAGTTATGTGAAATGTTTTAAAAGTATAAATGGAAAATTAAAAAATAAGGCATTGAATCCATAAATTTTGAATATTTTATAAAAATAACATATATTTGAACACTAATATATAATCAATGTTGATAATTTACAAATAGAACATGTTTTTACTCAAGAAAACCATATAGAATGGCAAAATGGTCGCTAAATTAGCCACCATTTAGCGACTACAGGTTTTTTTGTAAAGGTAAACGCTAATCAGTTGCTAAATTAGCAATTGATTCGCGACTAAAGATCATATAAATAGTTTTTAAGTTAGAATTTCAAAATCATTGTTTCTAAATTGTAACACATGATTCTAGAAATAATCATATTCTAATTATTGAATCCAAAAATTTTGAAAAAAATATTGACTTACAACAATTTGTAGCTATTTTAATATAAGTTATGTGAAATATTTAAAAGTTTTAAAAGTATAAATGGAAAATTGAATTATAAGACATTGAATCCATAAATTTTGAATCTTTTATGAAAATAACATATATTTGAACACGAATGTATAATTCATATTGATAATTTACAAATAGGACATGTTTTTACTCAAAAAACCACATGAAGTGGTAAAATGGTTGCTAAATTAGCAACCATTTAGCGATTATCAGAGTATTTTTTTGTAAAGGTAGTCGCTAATCAGTCACTAAATTTTGCAACTGATTAGCGACTAAAGATAATATAAATAGTTTTTAAGTTAGAATTTCAAAATCAGTTTTTTCTAAATTGTAACACATGATACTAGAAATGATCAATTTTTCATTTTTGAATCCAACAATTTTGAAAAATATTGACTTATAACAATTTGTAAGTATTTTGATATAAGTTATGTGAAATGTTTAAAATTTTTAAAAGTATAAATGGAAAATTGAAATAAAAGACATTGAATCCATAAATTTTGAATGTTTTATTAAAATAACATATATTTGAACACTAATGTATAATTAATGTTGATAATTTAAAAATAAGACACGTTTTTACTCAAGAAAACCTCATAGAGTGGCAAAATGGTTGCTAAATTAGCAATTGATTAGCGACTAAAGATCATATAAATAATTTTTAAGTTATAATTTCAAAAATAAATTTTTTTTTCTAAATTATAACACATGATTCTTGAAATGATCAATTTCTAATTTTTGAATCCGAAAATTTTGATATATTGACTTATAACAATTTGTAATTATTTTGATATAAGTTATGTGAAATGTTTAAAAGTTTTCAAAGTATAAATGGAAAATTGAAATATAAGACATTGAATCCATAACTTTTGAATCTTTTATGAAAATAACATATATTTGGACACTAATGTATAATTAATGTTGATAATTTAAAAATAGGACATATTTTTACTCAAGAAAGCCATATAAAGTGGCAAAATGGTTGCTAAATTAGCAACCACTTAGCGACTACAAGTTTTTTTTTGTAAAGGTAGTGCTAATCAGTTGCTAAATTTAGCAACTTAGCAACTGATTAGCGACTAAAGATCATATAAATAGTTTTTAATTAATTGTAACACATGATTCTAGAAATGATCAATTTCTAATTTTTGAATCCAAAAATTTTGAAAAAATATTGACTTATAACAATTCGTAACTATTTTGATATAAGTTATATGAAATATTTAAAAGTATAAATGGAAAATTGAAATATCAAACACTGAATCCATAAATTTTGAATGTTTTATGAAAATAACATATATTTGAACACTAATGTATAATTACTCTTGATAATTTACAAATAGGACATGTTTTTACTCAAGAAAACCACATAGAGTGGAAAAATGGTCGTTAAATTAGCAATCATTTAGCGATTACGAGGGTTTTTTTAAAAAAAAGGTAGTCGCTAATCGGTTGCTAAATTTAGCAATTGATTAGCGACTGCTCCGTGTCTTTTTATTAAAAAGAAGAGGGAATGGCAACAATGTCACACTTAAATTTATTATTTTATATATTTACATAATCTAATACACATAACAATTAATTAATATATGAAACATGTTTACATAATCTAACACATATAAGAATTAATTAATACATGAAACATGTTTACATTATCTAACACACATAACAATTAAATAAATTATGAAACTTTATACATCAATTATTATTCTTCTTCATTGGACTCGGATGATGATGTGTCATCGCACAAAAACTCATCATTTGTTTCCTCATCACCAACGTCAAAGTCAATATTTTCCGCTTGAGCGTTTGAATTATTTGTAAGACGAGTCACTACAATATCTTTAATCGTGGTCAAAACAACATTATCATCATTTTATTGTTGCATGAGAGGTGGTAGATCAAGATCGTTGTATTTTCCAATGAAATTTCCTCTAGGAGTAACTTTCATAATATTTAATCATCTCTCTTTTGGTACCCTTTTATACGGATAATGAGTGTAACAAAGTTAGTCTGTTTGAGAACCTGGATTAATTAAAAGAAAATGTTAATAAATTAATAATTAAATAACATGATGTACGACCTATGCTATTAAATACTAATGTAAATATAATGATGTACGTACTTAGAATAAATGGTTCATAATAAGAATATTTTATGATGTTAAAACGTCAACCACACCGCCATTTATTTGAGAACCTTTGTCAATAGTTGGATCAAACTATTCACATTTGAATAGAGTGATTTTTCAACCAACTAGTCCCGGATAATGAAGTTGTATGATATCTGTTAAGATCCCATGAAAATCTTCTTCGTTTTCTGCATCTGAATAATTTACGCCTCTTACGCATACTCCATAGTTACATATTTTTCTCCTCAACCCATGAGACTGTGTATGAAACAAATACCCTCTTCTAAAATATAAGGGCCACGTTGTAGCCTTTGTGTGTGTTCCGAAGACTAAATTTTGAACCCATATATGAAATGCTTCGTTCTCACTAGTGTTCTTTGATAAAACATGCAAATATTATATAAACTAAATTAATTAATTATATCACAATGCACATATATATATATGTGATTTGGTCAAACCTACATATTCTTTAACCCATGAAGGGAATTGTGACTCTCTTATATTATAAATTTCATCGTCTAAGAGTTCTGGATATGCATATCGAATATGATCATCACACAAAATGTATGACACAAATAAAATAAATGGTTTAACAAGCGCTATATATGTTATATACAAAATGTGCAAGTATACAAGAATATATACCTTTCTAGTGGACGAAAAATTCACAATTTCGTAGCACATAAGCATGAGCACACTTGTAATCTTTTCATATAACCATATTTCCAATTTTTTCCCACTTGGACGACCTACATGAGTAAATATATTTGGTACTCCGAAAACTGGGTATTCAGGTACCTCACTTTCGTCAAATCTTGTCAACCAGCATTCGTAATTTATGAAAAGAAATTAATTAGTACTATTAATTAATAAATGTAGTACTTTCATCATATATATTAATACCTTGTCTTTATATGAATATGGGCGGCAAAATAGTGTTCTGAAAAGTAAGAGATTTCATCATTAATGTAAGATTATAAAATTGGCATGCTGCATATCTCTTATCAGTTGGAAATTTTTCCACTCAGCTGCATCAGATGGATGACACATTTCCCCCTCTTCCGAGTCATGCTCAGCGTGCCATCTCATTGCTGCTGCAGTTTTCTCGCTTTGATACAACCTCTTCAATCTATCAGTTATAGGAAGATACCACATACGACTATATTGTATCTTTGTTCATCCCTCGCTAGTCTTCCATCTCGGTGCGTTGCAAAATTTACACTTATCCAAATTTTCATCTTCTTTCCCGAAGATCATGCAATTTTCTAAGCACACATCAATTATGTAAAATGGGAGACCTAAATTACGCATTAAATTATCGGTCTCATAGTATGAACTAGGTGACTGATTTCCATCAGGCAGATACTCTGAAAATAGTTCTGCCCACGAGTTCATGCACTTCTCAGAAATATTATAATCTGCCTTAATATTCATAAACCGAGCAGTTAAAGAAAATTGTGGTTGACCTTCATTGCAACCATCATAAAGTGGATTTTTAGCAGCTTCTAACATAATGTAAAAAATTTTTGCTTCTTGGTTAGGTTCCTCAACATTTTGATAACCTCCATCAACATAGTTATCAAAAGTTGTGGTACCTTGGAATGCATCATTCACCATATCAACATATCGCCATATTAACATATCTATTATCATCATTTTGATAATTAGCTTCTTCTACATAACTACCACTAGCATGATTTCTATTACCAAAATCCACATTTAACTCCTCTCCATGATTGTACCAAACATAATAATTTCGTATAAACCCTCTGCTATATAAATGAGTCCAAATTTTACGTCCAATGAGAAATTTAGTATTCTTAAAACTAATACAAGGGCAATAAAATTTACCACCACTACTCTGCGCTATCAGTTGATTACTTGCAACGGACATAAACTCCTCCACCCCAGCAGCGAATTGAGGAGTAATATTTCATGTAGCTTCATCAATCCGATTCACTCTCTAAAACTCCAAATATTGTAATTGTTAGCCATCTTTTGTTTTTTAGAGAAGAGATTCTTAGTAGCTTGGAGGTGTAAATGAAAAATTTGACACTGTTTTGTAACTATTTTGCAACTGATTTGTGATTGAAAAAAAGAGTTTCTAAATATTAGTTACACCTACTTCGCATGTAGAAAACACATGTTTCAATTTGCAACTATTTAGCCACTATTTAGTAACCAATTGCAACTGCGCAACCAGTTGCATGTTTTAGTTATACCAAAAAAACATAAAACAGTGGGTATTAGAAACCATTTAGCAATTGTTTTACGACTAGAAGTTTATGTCGCAAAACAGTTGCAAATTTAGAGACTGATTTGCGACTAATTTTTTTTTTCAACATCAGTCGTAAAACATTCTCTATTTTAGAGACTACATTTTTCAGTTATAAAACATTCACTAATTAGTCACTAAATTAGCCACTATTTAATATCTGCGTTTTTGGGCTCTTATTACCTACTGATTTGCAACTAAGTTTTGGCAGTTGCAAAATAGTCGCAAATCGATTGCTAAATTTAGCAACTGCGGATGTGGTCGCTAAAATCAGTTGCTAACTGACTGTTTTCTTGTAGTGAATATCGCACTCACTGAAGAAGTATCTAAATCCATTCATTTAAATCTTTCCCTTGTGAAACCCATTGAAGTTGACTCTTCCCCACTGCCTAACGAAGTTGCAAACACTAATGAGGTTGTTGAAGCCTCTTCTATACCGTACACATCTCTACCTTCATCTATGAAAGAAGACTCAAGTTTAGATCACTCTCTTATTGATAATGTTGTGAATAATTTTGACATTATCAAGTCAAATCATTGGGTTCCACATGAGTGCTCTTCTCAAGACATGACTCTTTCAGCTCAATGAATTATAAGGGATTGGCCGGTAAAACCACCTCTTAAGATGCAAAAGTTGGAGTGGACTGTTGTAAGTGGTCGTGGGCGTCGTGGACGTGGAGGAAAAGGAAACAAGTGATGACAAGTACTTATTAAAATATCTTCTCTTTTATTGCTGAATTCTTATTAGGGTTAATGTTCTACTTTACAAGTTACTTTTTGTCTTCATTGACATTTCTATGATCATATCATAATTTGTAAGACCTTAAACGCATTTTGAATAGTAAATTTTTTAACAAAAATAATAATAACAAGTTAATCTAATAATTGATTATTTTCTATTAACAAATCACATTCCATACTATAATAACCCTTTCATTATTCTGTCTCAAGATTATAAACATTATAAAAACCTATAATGGGTCTAGTAGAAGCAGTTTTCGGGGGCACTTTAATTTTCTTTTTGCCTGAGAGGGATTTAAATAAAAATCACAAGTTAACATATTTTTCCAAATAATATTTAATAATGCGAATGCAAGTGTTCACATCAAGAGTTTAGTAATTCATATAATATTAAGCAAAAAAATTAAAATCAATTCTTATTAAAATTTCATTAGATTCATTGTAGATTTTGCAATGTTGATAATATAATAACGAATATTGAAAATTTATTTTAGTGAAATGTGATTATTTAGTGGATAATAATCGATTAAGGGATTATTTTTTATTTATCGACTAATTATCATAAGATTTATACATAATAAATAATTAAGATAAAAATCACGGAAAACAATTCATAAATTTTCAATTCAGAGCGCAAAAATCTTTAACTTACATTTTTAATCCAAACACTTATAAACTTTATTGAGCCATATATATATATATATATATATATATATATATATATTTGAAAAATTTAAATATAACCACTAAAATCATGTATTTTATATACTTTTTAACCTCTTTTAAACTTAAAAATAATATTTATGATGAATTATACATTGATACATTTTAGATTGAATTAATTTTAGAATAATAATGATTATTAACTTTTTTGATAATAATTGTTATTCATATATTTATAAAATATATATTGTTAAAAATATTTGGTTGCCGACGTAGTAGCTGAGTCAACTGTCACATGTGATTTTGCTTATGTGACAGCTGATTTAGCTGTCATGTCAAAACAAACTTAATAGACTAATTAATATTATTTACGTAGAGTTTTTGAAATCCTTTTTAAAAGTTCATGTATATATATGCACCTGTCTTTAGCCTTTTATTCTTTGTTTTTTGCAGTTTTCATTAAAAAACCATATAGTTGTATAATATAAATATATACACATTTCATATGGTATAATAAGATTCTGTAATTTCCTTCCTTTTTTAATTCTAAATAGTATAAGCAATATGAAAATCTAAAATATATCCTACTAAGTAATACATTTTAAGAGAAATCATTTATTTATCAAATAGCTAGTAGTGTTTGTGGCTTTCAAAGCCAAAGTCTATTTTTTTTTAGTATGATATTGTCTGTGTCGGTTTTAGATCTCAATGACAAAGCCAACAAAGATTTCTTTTACCACTTTCCCAAAAGGCATTATCCTAATTGAAGTTGGACTTGATTTATATTTTATATAATTCTTTGAGAAATCGATTTTCTATATGTATGCATTCACATCAATTCTCACATGATTTATTATAAGGACAAATTACATTTTAGTGTAACTATTTCTAAAGTATCCTTTTTAAGAACTGTTAGCTATTGATGTATTTTATCCTATACAAATATTATATTATCCTTAAAAGAGAGAGAATATATAATTAGTGTTGATTTGTATTGAAAGATGTGTAAAAGTCCACTATATGAAAAGAAAAAATAGTGTTTCCAACTTTTAAAGAAATTAGTTGATAATATATATATCTTTTATAAAAACTAAACAAAAAATTATAATTTTTTGTACGCTATAAATAGACATTTGTTTTTTTTTATTTAGAGACAAAATAAAACACAAATTTATGACGTCTATGTACACGACACTTTTGTGTACATGATGATAATTATCCGATGTACGCAATGCTTATGTCCTCAAGAGATCGATCGATTTCTGCACCCGAGAATCACTAAAAGTCATCCAAAATTATAATTTTCCCTCAAGACTCATCAAGATTTTTTTCTTATTGGTTTTATTTTATATTTCCTTGTTTTTAGCAATATAAAAGCCTTAGGCTAGGGTTTATTTTTGAGACATGACTTAATTTTATTTCTTAAGAGTTTTTATAGAGAGACGGATTCCAACCTTTTGGAGAAGAATTCTGAACTCTTTTTTTTTAATATATTGATTTGATATATGAATGTATTCTTCTCTGATTATGATTTGTGTTAACTTTTCTATATCAGAGCAGATCACTTGTTAGGTTTTAGGGTTTCCTAGGGAAAACATGATTTGATAATTAGGGTTTAACATAAAGGATTGAAATTGTTAGGTTCTTAGTCTAAATTAATTCTTAATGCTTGAACTAAACTGGTCATTTAGTTCATTGATATTATGTTAATAAATACAAAGGGATTTGGTTTAGAGATTTGATCTAGTCTAGATGAATAAGTGTCTATGCCTGCGGGAGTGTTGTCTTTGATGCTTATTGTTGAATAAAGACTTAACAATTAGGTTTAGCTCTTAGATTATGTGGGTCAAAGCTTAAAAGAATTTCATATATCATTAAGGAGTAATTACATGAGTATTTATAGTAAAATACAAGCTCAAAACCCTAATTACATCAACTAACCCTAATGGGCCACGAGCTGGACGGCCCAGCTTGCCAGGTCGGCCCATCTGGATCTTGTCTTCCGGGGCCCTTTTCTCCTCATCATGTCGGCGTCCAGCTGGGCCTTGAGTTGAAATGGGCTTTTAGGGTAGGTGCTACACCTGGTATCAACAGTTAGTCCCCCCAGGTCGGCGATGGAACTATAAAACGGCGAATGATCTTCTGAATAAAGTTCATTTCGGCTAAAGTGCATTAAATGCTTCGTAGGCTTTATCGAACCGTCTTCGTAGGCTTTATCGAACCGTCTTCGTAGGCTTTATTGAATCGTTTTGTAGGGGGAAGCTAAAGAGTCGCGTCCTTTGAGTTTCTCAAACGTAATCATTACGCGCCTCGGTAACCGCCATTTCTCTAAGGTATAAATACCCCCTCGCCACTTCATATCTAGACTTCATAGTTTCAGAATTCCTTTTGCAGGTAGAAATCTCTCTCCCTTCTCTCTACTTTCTCTCTNNCTAGCTCGGTAATTATGTCGTCATCTCGTACCAACCTCGCTGAATCTTCTGCTTCTCGCGAAAACCTTCGTCGTGACGAGGTAGAAGCGGATCTTGATGAACGAGTTCCCCAAGGAAACTGGGCTGCTCCAGATGACGACCT
>OVBE01008168.1:1004-17507 GCA_900406425.1 Iberis pinnata
CTCTTAACCATTGGGCTGAGTCTGTCAAATTCGAAGTAGGAGACACTCTTGGTACATATCTCAATTATTTTCCTTATTAATATCAATAATATGTAATCATTCATAATAGTAAACGATGAATATGTTTTGGGCATGGGGCAGCTTTTTACTTCGATTTTACGGAAGATTCGGTGTTACAAGTGACAAAAGAAAACTATGAAAGTTGCAACACAAAAAATCCAATAAGAGAGTACATAGACGAAGGAAAACCCAAAGTGACACTTAAAGTGGCTGGTCCTTATTACTTCATTAGTGGATCTAAATCCGGTAATTGTCGTAAAGGTGAGAAATTGACGTTTGTGGCTCACTCACCTAAACCTACTCCACCACCAACTCCGGCACCAGCTCCAGCTCCAGCTCCAGAGATTCTTCAATCTTGAATCTTGTAATCTTATCTTATTAAGCTTCTATGTTTTAAAGATTAATGATTATCTCATTTTATGTCCTATTTGCCATTATCAATAAAATCACTCCCTTCTTTCTAGAGATTTACTTTTATTTTTAAGCGATATTTCCTTTTTATGGAAAATTTTAATATAATGATTATATAAATTTGTATTGACAATATATATATATATATATTATACGGTATAATTTGTAGATGAATTCCTTCAAATATCATCAAAAGAAGTTTAAATTTCAAAAATACCACACACTCCCAAAAGTTCCAAAATACCACATACTTCCAAATGTTTCAAAAATACCACAAATATAAAAAAGTGAATTTTAAGGGTTTATAAATTAAAATTTTGGGTTTGGGTTCACTAAATATAGTTTAGGGTTTATTTTTGAAGGGGATAAAATTTGATTTTGGGGTTTTATGATTAATTATAAATTTTAAAGTTTTTCAAATTTGTGGTACTTTAGGAACATAATCATTTTTGTGGTATTTTTAGAAAAAATTATAGTATTTTAGAATTTTTAGAAGTGTGTGGTATTTTTGGAATATACCTAGTTTTTTGTGATACTTTTGAGAATTCCCCTATTTTGTATTGGTTAAATGAGTACGAAAAAATGTAAGTTAAATAATGTTTTGGGTTTATAAATCAGTGTATAAAATATTTAAAGGGAGATTCTCAAAAATACCACAAAAAACTAAGTGTATTCTAAAAATACCATATTTTTTTCCAAAAATACCATAAAATTTGAAATAACTTTAAAACTTCAAATTTAAATCCAAAAACCGCAAAATAAAACCCTACCCCTTTCTAAACTAAACCATAAACTCTATTTAGTGAACCCATACCCAAAATTTTAAATTCTAAACCTTTAAAATTCACTTTTTATATTTATGATATTTTTGAAACATTTGGGAGTGTGTGGTATTTGTGGAACTTTTAGGAATGTATGATATTTTTGAAATTTAAACTTATTTTGATGGTATTTGAAAGAATTCCTCGTATTTAAGTAACCAAATGAAATGTAACGAAAAAGAGAATAGTTTCCATATTTTGTTCTTTTTTGTGACAATTTATTTTACAGATGTAAATGTGTTAACTATTATTTTAACAATGTCTAATCATCTTGGTAAATAAAAAATTATTATATAACTATTTGATTAATTATTGAATTGGCAAGAATATATGACTTGGTCAATGGTCTGATTTTTTTTTAAAGAACACTATCATTTCTCTATTTTCATTAAGAAAAATATCAGAGTATCTCCTATATATTAAATATATTTTTTCAAAACACTCTTCAGTTTGATAATTAATTACATGTATTATACTATCTCTATACCCAACCATTCATTTTGAATTTTTATTTTTCTTTAAAAAGCTCTTTAATTTAATAATTAACATGTTTTTTCAAAGATTTTTTAATTTAAATTAGGAAATTCTTATTTTATTTTATTTTATTTTAATTTACAAATTTTATTTTTATTATTTTCTCTAAGAAAACTTAGCATAAGAAAAAATAAATGTAATATACAAATTATTAACATTTTAAATAATTAATTTTAATGTTGTTAATATTTGAAATAATATAACCTAATAAATTTAAATTTGAAATATGTTTATAAAATTTAGATTATTAAAATTATTTATCCTAATTAATAAATCAATCTAACATATATTTTTAATTATCTACATATATATATATTATATTTTAAATTTTCCAGTTTACAAAATAAATAATAGTATGTTTAGTATGTTTTATATTATAAAATTATATATTTTGTATATCATATGTTTACTTCGATATTTACATATTTATATCTGTCAATAAATTTCATAGTCATTCTACAAAAAATTATATAATGATAGATAAAATTTATTTACAATACCATAATTTTGAATTTATATGTTATAGCATATTGCCACACATTGTGTGAGGCATAATCTAGTTTTATAAGAAAACATGTCTTGTCTTGGTTAATTTCATCAACTAATTTATTTTTAATAGTATGGTGATTTGTTAATGATCCACCAACCACACTATTATATCAACTAGATGATTACCCGCGTAGACACGCATACATAATCTTTTGCACATAAATTTTAAATACATTTTTTTGTATATTAGAAATTTATAAATATATAGTGATTATAAATTTTATGATTGTTAAAACGTATCCAATTGTTAATGATATTACATATAATATTATTATATTATTGACTTTTAATTTGAGAATAGCTCTGAGGTCTTGCTCTCTCTAGTTCTCTCCCACTCTCTCTTCCTCTGATCGCTTTGCTTCTTGCTCGTTTGGTGCCGGTGGTCGGCTTTAAGCCGTCGCCGGCGTCACCAATGTTTTTTCTTTTCCTTTTTCGGTTTCTAGATCCGCCATTTTTGTTCTCTCGGTTTCTCTTGCGACTCATGGTCTCTCTCTATCAGATTCGACTCTTCTACCAGGAGAATCGCTGTTCCGTCTTGCATGCGCCACTAGATCGGCGATTTCTTCACCAATTCCCGGCGCTTGCCAATGGTGTTCTGCCTTTCTTTTGGCATCTTGCATGGTGGCCGCTCTGTGTGTATATCGAATCGATGAAGATGTTCTCTAGCGGTGTTGATTTTCACGGCAAGGGTTCCGATCTATTGGGAAGAAGAAGGGTTGCATCAACTGACCGGCGGCTAGGTTATTATCGGAATAAGTGGCCCTGGAGTTCCGTTTGTTCGCCTGGGCTGGCTGATGTGTTATTCGTAGCTTTCTTGTTTGCAGCGGCGGCGACTCACCGGCGGTTGGCAAGGGTTACGATCGGTCGCTCCTTTTTTGGACATATGGGCCTGCTTATGGGCTTTTGTATTTTCTGCTTTTGTTATCTTTTTGGGCTTTTTTGGTTTGTTTGTGAATATATCATAACAATTGTCAACTTAGTTTTGTTAAGTATAGGGACTCGATCGGTTCGGGTGCACATCCTATGTCCGTATTTGGTTACGGTCGTGAACCGTAACCATTGGATTAGGGATTATATGATATCTAGGCTGTGTTATGTGCCTAGTTTATGTCCTTCTTTCGTGGAAGTGGGTCTTCGGACTTTAGTTTCTAGTTTTCGTTTCAAATTACCTCATGTTGAGGTCAGTTACCCGATAATGGGTTATCTCTTCCCTGTGTGGGATCATGTTTACCTTGTAATGGGTCGTTTCTTTTATATTTAATACAATCTAGTTGACAAAAAAAAGAATGTCTTGTGTGACACTAAAAATTTGTAAAAGGGGTAGAAACAAATTTTAAAAAAGACTAATTAGAAGAATATACATAAGGTAATTAAAATTAAATAAATGTACATAATAGTGTATTATTAGTTTGTTGGTAACATTATACAAGTCATATACCACTTTTAACCTCTTCTTTCTTTTTTTGTTTTCTTTCATACTATTGTTNTGTTTCTCTTTCATACGATTTTTTTTTTGTAGACAATTATAATTTTCACCAAAATCATCTATTACTACTAATTAATACATTGATATTCAAATTTATAAAAAAAAAAAATGTTATATAAAAACACATTTTTTATATATATATTTAATTCAAAAGTGAATAGTGACCATAAATCCAAAATACTCTAAACCCCAAATATATACCCTAAACCCAAAATATATACCCTAACCCCCAAATATTTACCCTAAACCCCAAATATATACCCTAAACCCCAAATATGTACCCTAACCCCCAAAAATAAATTGAGTAGTACGTATATCTGAAGTAGTTTGTATATTTTGGAAAGGGATGGAAAAAAGTTTTATTTGTATATATTATATACTCTAAACCCCATATATCTATCATAAACCTCAAATATATACCCTAAACCCCAAATATGTACCCTAAACCTAAAATATATACCATAAACCCCAAAAATAAATTGAGTAGTCCGTATATCTTAAGCGAGTGAGAGAGAGAGAGTGAGTGAAAGAGAAAGTGAGACATGAGAGGAAAGAGAAATGCTAAAATTGTATATATGAAAAAGTGTCAGGTGAGAGAGTGTCTAGGCATTAGGTGTAGATGTCATTTTCTTAATAATAGACTATATAATTATTATTCAATGGTATTACCCTTTAAAAAATATGAAAGACAATTAAAGAGTTTTAGATGAACATAATAAGACAGCTTTGATAGCATAGTAGTAGATAATCCAATGCAACACCATGATAGTTAAAAATATAAAGTGTATTTCATTCGCCATCGACTGTATTCACATGCAAGTATTCCAGCCTAGAACCAAACTCCGTGTATAATTTCGAATTTGAGCTACCACTCGGATCATCATTGTATTTCCTATTTATTTTCTCCAAGATTTTCGATATGACTTTTCACTCATTTTTTTACTTTTATGTCTTTCTCCCTCGTCCAATTCATGCAACCTACAATTTTCTAAACCAAAATTTTTGTCTTGCTTTGGTTGTATCCGATTAGATTCAAGACGCTCATGTTGTCAACTTTGCCAGAATCATTTTATTTATTTGAGGATGGAAGAAAATTATGATCATAAAGTATGACCAATTTTATCTTCTTCTTTTTTTTTTTTAATTTTCTCTTTTTATGTTCTTGGAGAAACAAGAAGTTAGAAAATATTTACAATATTTAGAAAAAAAAACACGGGAAGAGAAATATTAATGGAGCTTATTTTTTTTCTTGTTGAAATTAATTAATAATTATAAATTTTTTCAAATTTGTGTACATTAATCTTATAATTATTTTATTGATATGGTTTAGTTTTGTATTTTCTATTTTAATTTAATTTTGAAGATGCTAATTTTTTTAATATAGATAATTGTTTATATGAGTTCACATGTTGAGTTCCTTTTGTTATAAACATTTTTCACTCTCTTATATATAATTTCATTTTCTCCTAGGAAAAAAATATTAATGGTTTTAGTCAACTTAATTATATAACTTATGGTTATTTTGTATGTTCACAATATTTCTATATATATGTGTCCGCTTGTAATGTTTATTTGCGTTTTTATTAGATATATAATTTTTTTTTTCACAATTCTTATTCTATTTAGTTTGAAATGGTCTATGATATGCTCACCAAAAAAAAATTGGAATGATCTCACCGAACAATCTAAGGATCGGGAGCGAATCCACTACAACTGGTGAAACCATAATCATGAATCATCAAAAAGCTTCCATCAAATTAACGCTACTTTACCTATTGATCCATCCACAGAGCTAAAAAGTTATATAAATTTTATATCTCTTACAAATAGTATATGCATATATTAATAAACATAGATTGAAAAATTGGTGCAGTTGAATTGCGTATAAATGCTTTCACAAAGTTCTTATAATTTAAAATTTAAAAATACAAATAATTATGAAACTTAATAAACTAACAAATATTATATTTATACCGCTTTACCACCAAAATATTTTATATGTAAGAGTAAAAAAATACAAAAATATTTGGGTTTCAAAAATACAACAAATTAAAAAGAAGATTTATAAATTTTATTTTTGTTTTTAATTTTAAATTTCAAAACTAAAATCGAGCCCCTTCAAAACTAAATTTTAATATATTTTTAGTGAATATAAACTCAAAAATTTACTTTTTAAAAATAATTATGTACGACATAATTTTTTGTTATATTAAAAAACAATTTCATACTGCTTATTTTGTAAGAGCCATGTTTCGCTTTCTGCACAAATCGCTTTTATACCGAACCATTCCGTTAATTTTTTACCTGCATTGTTTGATCCGTTATTACCATTCAAAATCATAATTATGGAACGTCCCATAAATAAACAAAGTGTGATTAACTAAGAAATTGAGGCCATTGATCTCTTGATAATTGGTTTTTAGAATTAAGATGATACGACTCACAAACAAATCATACTCCTAAAATATGTAACTCAACAGAGTTGTTAGAACTCACTTCATCATGCAGACCATCCATCGTCCCATATAGTCACAGTTTAAAAGAGCTTCTAAAGAATGGCCATCGAAAAATCTCTCCTATTACTTCGCTTTTTTTTTGTCAAACCAAATACTTCATTATCATATGGTTCACACTCCATTAAAGGAGCATAAGTTTACAAATAACAAAGCAAAACCTACTAACACAACTGTGGTAGGATAGTTAAAAACGATTGTAAAAATAAGATGGATAGAATCGAGACAACAAAACGAATCATCATGGCAGAATCTTCGGAGTTCATCGATTGTGAATCCCAAGACAAGGGATAAAAAGACTTCTTCTATAATTGAAAGAGGACAAAGGTTCAAGTCCACATCTAGCACCAATGTAATGGTAGTGTGAGAAAGTAAGATGTTGTTTTTGAACAATCAGAGAAGTATCGCCTTCCATAGATTCCAGCTAGTCCACCGAAACCTTAAAGATGAAGATGCCAAAACACGATTGAGATGCACATACCGACCTGCATCAACAACAAAGTAACCATAGCTAATATATGGGACAAAGCTCTTAGCGTTAAAACAAACTAGAACAAAGCTAGTAGAAACCTCAATACAAGGTAAATTAGGGATATCAAAGAAACCCAAAGAAACTAGACCAAAGCTAGTAAGAACCTCAATACAAGGTAAATTTGGAATATCAAAGAAAACCAAATGAACTAGACTAAAGCTAGTAGAAACCTCAATACAAGGTAAGTTTAAAATATCAAAGGAACTCATCTCTAAAAAAGAGATATCCGAAGCGATGTCAACGACCACCACACTTAATCCCCAATTGGTGATCATGAAATAAAGATTTGCATGATTTTTGAGTAGAGCTATATGTATCTCGATCCAATAATCATACAATTTTGACAAGACATCACTACTAATCACCATGAAAATAGATAAAACTCTAAACATATCCATCTCAATCACAACAAACTCAAAATGACACCAGATATGATACCGCAAGTCTTTATCAAGCTGAATTTGAAAGAGATTAATGATCAACATATAGAGGCTATTAAGTTTTAAAGGGTTGTAATACCAAAAGACTTTGCCGGTATATTGATTGAGACCCCATGCGGTTTGGCCCACGGCAAGAGAGAAAGAGAGAGTTTCATCAATAGAAACCTGGTAAACTCCTACTTTAAACTCCTCTTGAGTACTGTATAAATCCTGTAAAAAAGTCACCAGAACTACAAACAAATTTCTTAGATCCGAACATGTCGGTAAGTCACAATAGTGAGGAGCACAACAGTGAAGAATAGAGAGGACCGGTGCTTGGCAGTGGGTTCTACAATGTCCGGTTGCAGCGATGACGTCAGAAATGAGCCTCCAAATCCGCTTAAGGTATACACTGTCTTGGACTAGAGGCTGGGTAATCAACGCAACTATATCTTCGTCTAACAGAGGTATTAACCCGGGAAGACGAAAAGCACGAACCAGAGTGTGGAAATGGCCAGATCTCGTGACAAGAGGAACCGAGAACAAAGCATAACAAAAACGAAGGAAAAAGACGAAATCCATGGAGCAGAGTTAAGCACCAGAGCATAGAAGACGATGCCGGCGGACAAGGTTGCCGCCGGCGTCGAAATACGTCATTCCGGAGCTTCTCGGTTTTAGTGCCAGGGAGCTTTTCTTCGTGTGGCTAGGGTTTTTTCTCCTATTACTTCGCTCTATGCAATTGATTTAACATGTAACAATTTTCTTCTTATTACTTTGATATGTATCTAATTTACTTTTTCTTGTTTATTAGTTTTTGGATGTGAATCTTGAAAGTTTTCTTCTACCTAACAAATTAATCATTCATGTCGCTTACTCACCCAAATATAAGCTTTGTCTTAATATATATTTTAATTTTTCGTCATTTTTTATTTATGAAATGAGAACATATAAGTTTTATTGTGTTTCAGTTAAACAAAATCAAATTATTCTGATGAAAGAAAAAGTAGAGTCAAACACAAAGTTCCAAAAATGAATACAAGCAGTATTCAAGCTCTACGGATTCTTCAGACACCCATAAAGCCAATTTCTCTGATCTACTTGAATATGGCGGATGAAAAATCAAATCTTAATCAGAAGACGAAAACGTAAGTTCTTTTTTGGTTTTTTTGTTCTTGAATTTGGGAAATTTTGAAGAAAAATGTTGGATAATTGCTAAATCAACCATTTTTTTTTGTCAACCAGAAACTTATATTAATAAGCTTTTTTAAAGAGTTACAGCTCTAGAAGAAAGAGATTGTGAATAGATAACAGGGCTGATTTTGCTAATCGATCAGCATAAGAGTTTTCCTGACGAGGAATAAAGCAAACAGAAAACGAGTGAAACAAGGAGATAAGGTTTGAAATGTCTTGAAGGAGACATTTCAGCTCGATCCTAAATTTGCCGAAGAGGATGAGCGAGACAAGTGTTTTGAATCCGATAGAACTTGGATGTTAAGAATTCGTGCAGAGGCCGCGAGACTCAAGGCAGTGCGCATTGCTAGGACCTCCGCTATTAGAGGGGATGCAGTAAATCGTCGGAACGTTGATCCCTCAAAAACCAAAGAGTCATCTGGTGCTTTCAATAGCCAGCCTAGGCCGCACGTTTCCGAGGTTGCTGCCCATGCTGCATCCACAAAGAGCAAGTGCGGAGTGGGGCCAATACGCGTAGTAAGGGGGGTCTGCAACTGAGGCGGTTGTAGGGATGAGGACTTTGTTGAGCTTCGACCCACATCTTAGCTGAGAGGATAGCCCGGCATAAGGTCTCTTCCTCCGTAATAAACTGGTTCTCAAAGATGAGTAGGTTCCTGGCTTTCCATAGTTGCCACATTATCCAGGGAAATAGGGGGTGTCGGAGAGCCCAGTTGGTGGAAGGGTGAGGCTGTGGAAGCATGATTCAAAGAGATCCTGGACAGTTAGGATCATGATTACTGTGTTCGGTGGTGGTCGGAGAAGAGGGGCTAGGGACCATACTCTCATGGCAAAAGGACAGAGAAACAGAGCATGGGTCGCTGTTTCTTCTTAATTACAGCGTTTGCAGCAGCTAACAAGTGAGAATCCTCTTCGGGAGAGATTCTCGCCAAAGGGCAGAGCCTTACTTAAGATTTTCCAGAGAAAGAATTGCAGTTTGGGCATAACTTTAAGTTTCCAGATTCTTTTGAAGTAGGGATTCACTGGATTTGCTCGAGATAGACCTGAGGTTAAAGCGCTGTTATATCCCGATTTGGTGGTACATGAGCTGGCTTTGTTGTGTAGCAAAACCAGAGAGTCAGAGGTTGGTGTGGTGGCTACTATTAGCCTTCTGATATCCGCCTCATGGTGAGGTAAGTATTGCCGGATCTGTTCAATGTTCCAGTCTTGGGGGGATCCCGGTAGAAGGGTATTAACGGTAAGGTCCCTGGCCTCTTCCGATGGTGGTCCGATGGGGGATCTCTGGCGAGCAGTATCCAGCCAGGGATCGGACCATAAATTGATATCGCAACCATCTCCCACAATGAAACCGTAGCCCATCTGTATTATTTTACGACCCGCTATTATACCTCTCCAGCCGTGTGAAGCAAGGTTAGGCGGTGTACAAGACAGGAATGTGGAGTGATGGAAGTACTTGCCGCGGAGGACTTGGTAGAGAAGAGAGTCCGGTTCCTTGATGAGTCTCCATCCAATTTTTGCTAATAGGGAATCATTGAAAGTTTCTAGGTCTCGAAATCTCAACCCGCCTTGAGATTTGGGTAGTGATAGCGTGCTCCAGGCTACCCATGATAGTTTTCTAACTCCTTGCTTATCGTCCCACCAAAAACGTGTGAGGAGGGATTGAATCTGCTTTAATAGGGAAAGGGGGAGTTTGAAACAGGACATTGAGTAGCTAGGAATAGCTAAGAGGACGACCTTCAAGAGAATTTTTTTCCCCGCACCCGAGAGGAACCTTGTTGACCAATTAAGGATTCGTTGGCGGATCCGATCTACAATAGACGCAAAGATGTCCTTTTTCTTACGACCAAAGTGCTCTGGGAGTCCAAGGTATTTTCCGACCCCTCCTTCATTTGAGATATGGAGTAAACGTTTGGTTCTAGCTTTGACTTCCATGGGGGTTTTGGCCGAGAAGGTGATAGAAGACTTTGTCAAGTTAATTACTTGACCCGACGCAGCACCATATTGGTGTAGTATGTTGTTAAGAGAGTGGCAACAAGCAACCGAAGTCTTGCAAAAAAACATTGTGTCATCAGCAAAGAGGAGGTGATTAATGGTCGGGCTATTGCGAGCCACATTTATGCCAGGGAGTAGACCTTTGTGTTGTGCTTGAGTACACAAACTTGAGAGGACTTCCGAGCATAAGATGAAGAGGTAAGGCGAAAGGGGGTCCCCTTGCCGGAGCCCACGGGTAGGTTGAAGTGTGGGGCTCGGGGAGTCGTTCACAAGGAAGGAGTACGTCACAGAGGAGACACATAGCATTATCCAATTGATCCAAGTGGTGTGAAAGCCTAAGCGCTCCATAGTGGCTTGTAAAAAACCCCACTCTATTCTATCATACGCCTTGCTCATGTCGGTTTTTATGGCCATTGAGCAATACTTATTGGCATTTGAGGACTTAAGGTAATGAAGTATCTCGTGGGTGATTAATACATTGTCTGCAATTGCCCTCCCCGGGATAAAGGCTGATTGATACTTAGAAATGATTGTAGTGAGTAATGGTTGTAGGCGTCGGGTGAGGATCTTAGCAATAATCTTGTAAAAAGTCCTACAAAGGGCAATTGGACTGTAATCGCTAACAACTCGTGGGGCTGGTACTTTTGGTATCAGACGAACAAAAGTCTCATTATGTCGTGCTTGGAGTTGTGTGTTCGTGAAGAAGGAGCGCACCTCAATGATGATGTCTTTGCCAATAGTGGACCAAAAGTTTTGGTAAAAGCTTGCCGAGAAGCCATCCGGTCCGGGAGCTTTATCGGGATGGATAGAGAAGACGGCTTGTTTTATTTCCTCATCGGTAGGGATGGTAATGAGGGAGTCATTTGCTTCCTTTGTGAGGCGAGGGGATAGGGCTTCGGTGACGATATTGAAATCAGTCACCATGTTCGACTAGAACAAGTCTTTGTAGTGGTCCCATATGAGCTTGCTGATTTGGTCTTCCTCAAAAAATTCAATCCCTTGCGAATTCTCGAGGACTGATAGGATATTTCGAGCTCTTCTGCTTCTAGTAGTTGCGTGGAAGAACCTGGTGTTTCTGTCTCCATTCTGGAGCCACAGGCTCTACTTCGTTGCCGCTAGAAGTTCTCCTCTTGCAAATAGAGTGAGTTTAGTGTATCTCGTAGAGAGGTGATTAGATTCTGATCAGGTGTGCAAGTTGTTAGGGCTTTTTCCAGATTTTCCTGGGTCTGTTCTACACGTGCTCTGCTTTCCTTTTGATGGGCTTTTAACCAGCTTATCAGGCTTTTACGGATCCTGATGAGTTTTGAGTAAGGGTCTTCAGACGGTGTGGTGTTCCAGACTTTGTCGATTAAATCACGAGCTGCACTATTCTGGATGAGTCTTCTGTCAAATCGGAACAGGTGGCCCTTTCTGCGGTTTGATGTGTCAAAGAAGGTGATCAATGGCCTGTGATCAGAGCCCTCATAACGGAGGTATTTGCATCGACCCGAGGGAAAGGTTTCAAGCCAAGCACAGTTAGTCAGCGAACGATCCAAGCGGCTGCGGACAAAGTGATTATATCTCATGCCTCTCCATGAGAGAGAGTCACCCGAGTGGGGGATATCACAAAGGCCCATCTCAGAGACAAAGCTACGAAATCGGGTGAAGGAGCCTTCAGCTCGGGGTGATCCACCAACTTTTTCCAAATTACTTAAAATGTCGTTTATGTCGCCTGAAAGCAGCCAGGGATTATCTCAGTTCCTTCCTAGACGGTGCATCTCTTCCCAAAAGAAGGGTCTGGTTTCTCTGGATGGGGCCCCGTATATGAAAGAGATAAAAGAGGATGAGTTTTTAAACTGGATCTCGGTATCAATGATGTTGCAAGAGTAGAGAACAGATACTTTAACTTCATGCTTCCAATAGAGTACAAGACCGCCACTTACGCCTATTGGCGGGACAGTAAAGATATTATCGAAACCTAGGGATTTAATTTTGTCTATAACAACTTCATCTTTGTTTTTTGTCTCCATCAGGAACAGCAAGTCAGGAGAGAAGCTTCGAGTGAGCTCTCTTATTCGACGAACTGTCAGGTTGGTTCCGATTCCCTGACAATTCCAGGACAATACAACTAAGGAAGAGAGTTGTGGAGGGTTTGAAAATCCTCCTGTACGTGCTGATGAACCTGAGTTGGTGGTGGTAAAGGGACTGCATTCGGAGCAGTAATTGGAGCGGTCAGAGAATCTTGTGCTCCTAAGATGGGGTAAAGCCTTTTTCGAGATGATGAGGCTGTCTTTGTGGGTGCTTTCTTGCGGTTGAGTGCTCCCTTTAGAGGGCTTTTACCAATGAGTTTGAGAAGTGGTGATTGAGCCACCTTTCGTTTTGCAGGTCCACGGGTGGAACCCTTCTTTGGCCCTGGTTTTCGTTTGGTATTTGTGACAAGTGGAGCCTGTTGGGGTTCAGTGGAAGGTCCAAGACGTTGGGAGGATGGAACCCTACTAAGTTCCAAGCCTGAAGAGAGCCTGTCTTTTGCAGATAATCTGATGTTTTGAGTGGGGGAATGCGCACTGTGTGCGACAGAGATATTAGGCGCAGAGGAGGTTCTTGTGCCATTTTCCATACGCTTGAGTTGTGAGGAGTCCACTTCCGTTTGGATCTCAACCTCCTGGAGTTGGTCTGAATGTAGGCTCAGTCTTTCCCTAGATAGGGCAGAGGGGCGAGGACTTCCCATGTTATCTAGGAGATTAGTCGGAGATAAACGTTCTTTTGCCGGTCTTAGGGGACGTTGTGGGGTAGATAAGGTGTCTTCCTGGCTGTGATTTAGGTGGATTGGAGCTCGAGAAGGAGAGAAAGAGTCGAATCTCAGCCTGGAAGAACTCAATCGTTCTTTTGTTGACATGGAGGGGAGGTGGCCGTTCCTAACTGGTTTAGTCCTGCCATGGTGGCTGTTAGGGTGCTCTGTTTTGTGCATCTTTGAGGGGCGAGGGATGTCACCCGGGGGACTTCGGCCAGAGGTGTTACGTCTTCTGTGCTCAGGGAGGTATTGAGGGCGTAGAGACTGGTTTCACCGATTAAGGTTGCGATGCCTGTTGCTTTCCAACCTATCAAGGGTTCGATACTGGTTTGGTCCAAGTGTTCGAGATGATTTTGAGTTTGAATCAGGTATAGAGCAGTTTCTTTCCTCATGAGTGAGTGAAAAACACGTGAAGCAGTGTTTATCTAGGTTCTCGTATTCCAGAGTCAGCTTGGTAATATCTCCAGAGGGGAGTAAGATCTCCGTTTCCATTTCTAAAGGTTGAAGACCATTGATAATAACTCTCATCTTTCCCAACAGGGGGTCGGTAGTTAGACAGTTACCCAGTGCTTGTCCAATAGCTGACAGAGCTGCATCAGAGCAGTAGTGGAGAGGGAGTCCGAAGACTCGAATCCATAAGGTGATAGCGGAGGGGTACAGTTGGGCAATAACCGGTTCCCACCTTTGTAGGATGAGCATCCACTTTTTAAAGTGGTAGGGGCCTTGGTCGAGTACTTTTAGTAGGTCTTTCTCTGCTTCAAAACGAAAGAGGAAGCAGTCATGGCCTAGCTCTCGACCTGACACTCGGAAATCGACTCCATGCCAGAGGGTGGGCAGGAACTCAACCACTGCCTTTGGTCTTTGAACGGTGGGGTTCGTGACTCGGCCAATGAGGGTGCAAGAGTTCTCAGCAATTAGGGCGGCATTATCTTCGACAGGGATGGGAATGGGGTTTCGCCATGACAAGGATGGGTTCTCCTCATGGACGATTCCTTTCCCTTTTTCAGCTCGAGTAAATCGGTGAGACATGTTGACAGGAGGTTCAAGACTGGCAAGACAGTAAGCTTGGAGAGTTATGGGGAGAAAGCTTTGCTCAGAGAGGAGAGGTAAAGCCAGTTATAAGTGGAATATACTTTCTGGTGAGAGGAAAAACAGCGACCAAGCTCAGGAAAGAAGGCAATGAATTTGAAAAGTTTTGGTAGTCAAAAACAAAGTCAACTAGCTCTGTAGGGTTAATTAAAGCAAACAGTTTCCATTTTGAGGAATAAAGTAGGTAAAAGGAGGCTAAAAGGAGACATAGCAGAGAGGGGTTGGCAACACAAATCGTGCCCGCGCTAGGAAGCATCGATACTCGTGCCTGGGAGCATTTTTAAACCCAAAATACTAATTTCAATTTTCAAACGCATCTAAACATGTTTTGCTAAATCAACCATTATCTCGATATCTTTATCACCCTTTTAAATAACACTCCTTTATCACCTTTGTAATAATGAGTGCTGAAACCACCATTAACATCCCAAACAAAGGTTTTCCTATCAACTTTGATATTAATTGCCTAGCAACCCTTCAAATGTGTGGCAAGCCATACCCATCACAGGTCTTTTGTGTCCCTGCTCATCATAAACAAGAAATTTTAAAAGAAAATATCAAAATCGAATGGGAGTTGGCGAGAAGTCAGAGATGGAATCAACAAGAAAAATCCAATGCAACTTAAAAAATTTGACACGATTATGTTCCCGGTTTGTACAACGACAAGTACTTTTACCTAATTGTTATGAGCTAAGACTTTGACATGAATCATCACAGTCCAAAACTTAAACCATCTTAAGCTAGATCCTAAATATATCAAATAATTTTTTCATTTTTCACGACATTTCTTTAGAAAAACCTTTTACCTAATTGTTATGAGCTAAGAACAATGGAGCAATCTAAATTCTGCAGATAATCTTAACAAAATTTGAAGAAATCGGTAATCTCAAATAACCAAATTGATAGATTAAAAAATCTGTAAATCGCCATATACATAAGTCATCATCCAAAATCCAAACACAACCAGTAATCTCATCTAATAACAACCTAAATAATCAAAATTATTTCTACCCGAATCGATATGAAAGAGTTTCGAATTTTTAAAATTGATACCTCCTCAATCTCCTTCTTCGTCGGTAAGACCTCCTCAATCAAGAAGCTTCATCATCTATGACTGATTCACTGGAAACTTACCGGATTTGTCGCAAAACTTGCCTCTTCAATCTCCTTCTTCGTCGGCAAGACCAATTTTTTTTATAGGGTTCTCTCACAAATAGGTGTGAGAGAGAAAGGGCATCCCGATAAAAAAAAATTTATTTTTTCCCAACGAATACAAAGTTGACACGTATAGATATAGAGTTCTGATGGAATTCTCCAGCATGTTGATCAAGAATCGGTTATGGGAAATCAACATTTTTTATTTATTTTTTGGGTTTTAATTGCTCAGAAACTCAAATTAAAAATCCACTAGATACTCCATTAAGGATGGTTTTACAGTCATCCAACAAAATAGAAACTACATTGATCGGATTATCTCTCAGCTCGTGAAAACCGAAAGATAAAAAAAAAAATTTGCTAAACCATCTGCTAGACAATTAGATTCTCTGAACCCATGTGAAACTCAGACTATCCAGTTTTTTGAAAGAAAACCATAATACACTTGTACTAGGAAAGATAGTAGATACATATCATTTATATCATTCTTTAGGAAACTCACTATTATCTCTCAGTCTATCTCCAACTATCGTTTCCGACTAAATCACTATTTAATCTATGCTAAATCATTATTTATTATTATTATTTTCTTACCAAAATAATATATAAATAAATTACTTGAGATTTATTAGCTTATAAATATTATTATTTTTTGTCACGATTTATTAGCTTATAATGTTTCCTAAAATGCAGGTTTTTTATCATCAATTAGTGTTATTTCATTTTGATAAATATGACTAGTACTTCAATTTAAACTTAAGAAAAACAGATTTTTTTTCCTCGTAATCACATATAATACATTTTAATTTATTAGAAACAATAATGCTTGTCAAAAAAAGAAAAACAATAATGCAAAATATTGATTCTTTTGTGATTCGAAATATAATTTGACGTTAAAAAAAAACTATGGATCAAAGGCTATAAATTTTCTTTTACAAAAAAAGGATATAAATTTTTACGGTTAAACAAAATAATGGTGACTAA